>CAJHNH020007924.1:315000-330000 GCA_905116865.2 Candidula unifasciata
GGGCTTCTTTCTAGAAAGAAAAAAGATGGGGGTACTCACCACAAAGTGTCCGTTACAGTAGTGCCAAAATAAGGTATGCCTTACCCCCCCCCCCCCCCCCCCCAAAAAAAAAAAGATGCGGGTACTCACAACAAAGTGTTCGTTACAGTAGTGCCGAAAAATGTATGCCTTACCACACACAAAAATAGATGCCAGTACTGCATACCACCAGAAAAATAATGCTGTAGTCGTAACATTCATTCATTGATTGTGACATGATTCATCAGTACTGATCCTTGTGTTTACTCACACAACAAGTAGGGTTGGTAAACATATGTTTTAATATTGTTAAATGTAGCAACTGGAATGTCTGTTTTTATGATTTATCTTTATAGACCACTTGCTCTAGATTTGTGACGATGTCACATCACTCTGGTCACCTTTACTTTCCACAATATTTTGCAAAATGCAGAAAGTACAATGTAGATCTTCACACACTTCAGACTATACTAAGGCCTTCAACTGTGTTCATCATCAGAAATTGTCGAACATCATGAGAGAGTTGGGGCTTGATCCACTTCAGTGAAACATTGATTATGATACTGATGTTAAATTTAGAGATGCGATGGAGCATGACAGCTTTGTATTCTCACTCTCCACACCTTTTCAAAATGTGAGCAGAAATTGAAATGAGAAACCTTTAAAAGATAGCAGCTGTGATCTCTTATAGGTGACATACATTTAGTTTACTCTCTTATCATTTTACCCTAAAAAGCCAGTACTTCTACAAAGCTCACTGATTTAAATGTGTTCTTATTTACAGCAAAAGACACTATTTCCATAGCAAAAGCCGACACTTCTAGAAAAGAAGAAAACCTGTCTATGTACAGAACGACACTGTGGGCTGTGTCTGGCAGTGTCACTGTGGCAGTGCTTGTAGCTGTTGGTGTGGTTATTATGTGGTAAGCTTTCTTTCATTACACAAGCATGTCTGAGATAATGTCTACATTGACAGTGAAGAGCTTGAAACAGTAGACCATTTTACCTATCTGGGTTCCACAGTGAATAGTAAACTATCGCTGGACCAAGAAATCAACATCAGGATAGGTAAGGCAACAAGAATGAGCAGATTGACAAAGAGAGTTTGGGAGAACAGAAAGCTCACAATTAAAACAAAACCCTTGTCTATCAGGCTTGTGTTCCCAGCACTCTGCTTTATGGCAGTGAAACTTGGTCAACCTATTTGCACCAGGAGAGACGGCTTAATAGCTTTCACATGCGATGCCTAAGAAGAATACTTGACATTAAGTAGCAGGACAAAATCACAAACACTGAAGTACTGGAAAGAGCAGGTACTACAACAGTCTTTTCCATGCTCAGTCTATGAAGGCTCATTCTCCTGGAGAATGGAAGATAGCAGTGTCCCTAAGGACATCCTTTATGGTGAATTACAGACAGAAAGAAGATGTCGAGGCCGACCTCTACTACGTTATAAAGATGTGTGCAAGCAGGACATGAATGATAAAGGTATTGAGATGGACTCATGGGAACAAAATGCCATGGACTGTGTTGTGTGGAAACGGCATATCAGGAAGGGAATGAGACTGAAGGAAGAAATGACTGCAGAAAGGATGAAAGCTGAGCGTCTGAAAAGAAACGAATTAATCACAAATGTTTTTAACAGTGGTCCTGAAATCCCATGCTATCATTGTGGAAGACTTTTCTTGACACGGGCGGGTCTTGCTAGTCACACTTGCCATCGCCATGGGCTGTGAGTCTCATGCAAATTTGCTGTTTTTATTTTTATTCTAATTCTATTTGTCTACAGGCATTCTTATTTCCAAGGGATGATTCTTATAAATGATTTTACTACAAAACTGAAGTATTGAAGTCACAATCTGTTTTAGTAAAATCAAATGATGTCTGAATTTACAGTCATGAACAGACTGCAAGAACAGAAAATGAACAGGGGTGAGGCCAGAAAAGGACATTATGCAGGAATATAAAGAAGGAAAAAAAACCAACACAGAACTGGTGTTTTCAGCCACCACTACATGCTAACTAAAACTAATTTACCGGCCGGATGGGGATTGGGGGGGGGGGGGGGTGGATGCAAGGGACATGATCTACTTGATGAGGAAATCGAAGCACTTATGGACTGAATGGCTTAATGTAGAATTATCGACGGCAGGGAATTTTGTTTTTTGACTCGCTGTTGTGAGTGAGCAGACATGAATTTTCTTGTTCTTTCAGCTTTAACTGCTGACAAGCACAGAAGCGTTCTTTTTCTACAGGAGCATGGCATCTTATCATCAGCCAGATGCTGTTGCAACAATCTTTTGATGGAACTGTATTTGACCGGTCATGAGGATCGTTGGAGATGCCAGAGTGCTACATGTTGACAGGATATAGCTCTCAAGAATGGCACATGGCTGGAACACACACATCTGACTTACAGACAAAAACATCAGAGACACTTTTGGGACATGCATTCCTTCTGGCACAACTGTCATGTCCGATCGGTGGCGTGCATACAAGGGAGTCGGGGATACACTTAAATGAACTAATATCATGATTAACCGCTCTGAGAATTTTATGGACCTGACAACAGGTGCACATAAACAATGCATCGAACGGTTGTGGAGAACAGTTAAAGAGAGAAACAAGAGGCAGCACAGCACTCAGTGACATCTTCTAGCATCATACATGTGCAAATTCATGTGGCAAATATGCACTAAATTTGCGAGCCATGATCTGTTCAAAGCTATTCTTGCCGACATTGCTCTTTTCTGGTAGTGATTCATAATCACACCATTGCCTTGGTCGCTGCTGCAGCAGAAAGAAAACTGCTTGTTCAGATTCAGCTAGTCCTCTCCTTAAATATTATCTTCAGATATACTAACACTGCGAAAATCCAGGCTTGGCGACTTTTGTGCTAATAGACGCTGTAAAATGTATTCCCCCCTCCTGAGTGTGGGTCCTTTTCAGGACTCGCTAGTGTGCGGTTCCAGTCAGGATCGCACCTGTGGACCTTTGGAGGGTCGAAAAGAAAAAAAAACCCATAAAAGGTTGAGAACAGTTTTGCAACGACACGTGTATGTTGCAGGCTCCATGGCCGGGGGGGGGGGGGTGTTAAGGTTAAGGCCCGTTGGAAATCTCCTAGGTCTTAATTTATCAGTTTTGGGACTAGACAGACAAACAGACAGAATCACACCCTCCTGATGTAGACGAGCCATAGGAAGTATGAATGAAGGGTCACCCACTGTGTAAATGGGGAGATTTGTGTAATGTTAGCCATATGTATATATTCATGTCCATTTTTATGACTTGTGAGTTGTCTATTCTTGACAGTGTAATGCCAGTTTTATGAACATGCAGGTGCTCTGTAACTATTCGAGGGACCAATAGTTTATATTTAAAGGAATACTGAGAATTGTTCATTGATAAAGTGTCTAAAGGTTTCATCCAGTAGCCACATTTAGCTCAATGATTAGTTTAGATAGTTTCTCAAAATTGAAAGGGGTGGATGAAAGTCAAATAGAGCCAGGTCTGCATTTTTGCAGCCTTCATTACGGATCAAAAAGGTCAAACAGGTATGGAAAGAAAAGACAGCAGCTGTTAAACATTTACAGAAAGTGCAAAAGTCACCTCAAAGATTACAAGAGGAGGTAGAGAAAGCAGAATTTTTTTTTAAAAATCAAAGTCGAAAAGTTCAGGTGGTGTACAGCAGATGCAAAAAGGACTAAATGGGAAAATGTTATGACTGAAATTGGAGGGGCTAGATCACTGGGTAGGTTCTGGAAGCTTCACTGGCAGATGAAAAGATTAGCCTACAATATTGTGATATTTGTAAGTATAAATTTGAAACAAAAATTGTGTTAATGATATTGTACTTTATCATTTTAAAATTCAAGAACTATTTAATGATACACAAATATTCAACAATTGAAAATTACTCATACATCTACTAAGGAGACATTTTAACAAGAAAGATCACATGTCTTACAGGAGATTGAAAAAGCTGGACTCGTGCACAATGTGGACCTTCAACCGCAAAAAGTTGCATAAATCTGACAGGACTGCACTGATAATGACAACAGAAATGTCTGAAGTGAAAAATTCAGTATCTCAGGAATAGCAGCTTGTCAAACATGATGTCACAATGGCTGCCCAACTGTGGCTAGTGAACGTTCTGTGTTATATATGTTTTGTCTATACTGTGCATTTGGTATTCTTCTTCCTTTCTTCTTTTCTCTACTCCTGGAATGCCTAGTGGCATCAGGGCAGGAAGAGATCTCTGGAACAGGCCTTTCTGTTCACTTTGTGTAAATTACTTATAGTGTCTCTGATATTTCTGCGGTCCATAGTCTGCATTGTCGACCTCTGGCTCTGTTACTGCTGTATATGTATAACATTGCTCTCTGTGGTACCCTGTCTGATGCCAATCTTGTTATGTGGCCAAACCTTTTAATTTGTTGTCTACCTATAAAGTTCAGTATTGGTTCTGAGCCAACTCTCATCCTGATATCATCTTTCCTAAGTTGATCTTTCCTAATTATGCCTAAACATCTCATTTCTGTCCTGACTAATTTCTTCTGTTCTCTGAAGACAGTGTCCATGTTTGACACTGATAGCATAGCATTGGTAAGAATATTATGTTCAACAGTGTTCTTTGTGTTTATATTCACATGCTTATATACCACCCTCTGCACGAAGCTTTGGGTGCAGTTAAGGGTCAGCGGCTGATAAGAGGGAAGTCATGGATGGCTCTGGCAGAAGACACAATCAGACAGGTTTGCATCCTTGAGAACATTAGACGAGGAGAGGAGCAAGTCAAAGTGCTACCTGAACAGTCAGACTTGTGTAGGGTCATAATCACACTGAGCTGGGAATGCAGAGACTGGCCAGCAGGTGCCACAGAGGTAGAAATTAAGCAATTAATTCTAGATAATGCTCGCTCAGAAGATTTGATCATTTACACAGACGGTTCAGTGTCAAGAGCAAAAGAAGTGCTTGGGGTTTCTTAGCAAAAGGTAATGGTCGACAGTTGGTGCAGGAGAGCCTAGCATATGATACCACCACATCCAGCTTGTGAATGGAGGTGGATGCGGTCACTGAGGCTTTCCGCTGGCTAGAAAACATGACACACACACACACACACACACACACACACACATTGTGATTGTAACTGATTCAGAAAGCATGCTGCAGGAGATCAGGACAGGCATGCTTCGGGCAGAGTGGCATGACTCGCTGCGGAAGACATAGGTGAGAAGTATTGTCTGGATTTTTTCACCAGGGCATGCTGGTATGTTGGGAAATGAACAAGCGGACAGACCGGGTGACACAAAGTGCCACCATGTGGATGAGGATCACCCATAGAGAGGTTCACGAAACCCCATCCAGCCGTTAGGCCATATGAATGGCCCAGCTATATTTAGGGCCCCTGGCAAAAGCCAATAACAAAAAACTACATCCTACATGAGGACAACTAACTTATGTGTAATGACAAGATATTCTTGAGAATGTCATCACTTCTGTTTTGTCTACGTTGATCTTCATATCGTAGTATGGTGTTCATCATTTAATCATTGTCTGCTACGACCTTAATTTAACATTTGTAATACTTCATATATAATGAATAAGTGGGGAGAAAAGGGCTTATTGCAGGGTGTGTCACAATGGCTGCCTAACTGTGGCTAGTAAAGGTTCTGTATTATATATTTTGTCTATATGATGCATATGGTATTCAGCATTCATATTATTGTCCTCTGCTACCTAAATTTAACATGAATGATACTTCATGTGTAATGATTGAGTGGGAAAAGGGTTTACTGCAGGGTGGGTCTACATGCCCAAATTTTGTGACCTTTCGAAAATAAAGTTTTATTGTTCATTCTGTAATTGTTCCAGTTTATACAGTAAGAAATCAAGCTTAGTCATTACAGCAATACATTTCAACCACTTCTTCTTAGAGTTCGCCAGTAGTCACTGGCAGACTGACTGATTTTTTTTATCCCATCAGGAGCTCACACTGAGCGATAAACCAAGTGTCACAAAGTGCCACCATTTGGATTATTATCACCTGGAGGTAGATCCCAAAATCTCTGTTTGACCCGTAGGGTTGTAATGTAATTAAGGCCCCCTACCATAGGCAGGGTGGGGCTTCAAAATAATGAAAAATTGCGTCCCACATGTATAATAGACCTTGTCAATTCTGGCAGAAAGTTCTAGCTGTTTGTCCACTTCTAGACTTAAGTCTTGTTCTAGAACTTAAATTATGTGTGCACATACATTTTACAGATCTGGCTTACTTGTATGCGGACTGTTTGTTCCTTCCCTCTCTCGCCAATAAAAAAAAATGACTAATTAGTTGTCTTTTACAACATGCTTTTTTTTTGTTTTTTGTTAGGCATTGGGTCTATCCCCCCCCCCCCCCCCCACCCACCCCCCACCCCTCAGAAAAATGGAGCACTGGAACTCATAGGGAACACTTCTATCATTCTTGTGAGAATGATGATAATATTGTCTTGATGATCTACATCAGGGCTATTCAACTAAGTTTACTCAGGGGCCATAACTTTGAAAACTGAAAATCATCACAAGCCAGAGGTCTGCATAGAAAGATTATCAATACAGTACAACTGGCAGTGATCCGTGGGCCATTTGCTAGATTGCCAGTGTAATAGAGCTGATGTTTGTCATCATAATGATATAGCTAATGATAATGAAAGTAGGTAGGTAACTGTACCCCACCAGGACATCACACAAGCAATAAATACCCGGCGACACAAAGTGCCACCATGCAAATGAGGATCACCCGTAGATAGGTCCCAGAAAGCCCTTTTAGCCGTTAGGCCATATTTATGGCCCGGCTATATTCAGGGCCCCGGCAAAAGCCAGCGGAGCTTCAAATCACGAAAAAAGTGTATCCTACATGGGGACGACTTTAACAGACAAAAATAGGATATTTCCATTTCTAAGGCAAAGGTGTTAGGACTTGGTGGCCCAGGCAATTTAAGAGGGGGGGGGGGAGGGTTGAAATTCACCCCCCCAGAAGATTTGCAAGCAGACATGGCTAAGTAATCACCTTAACCACAATAGACGTTCTCTTTTTAAGTATTTGTTTCCATACATTTCAATTATTTCAAATATATTTCTTTGCCAGCGCATAAAAATAATAATAACAATAACAACAGTTGTTATTAATGCACACTTAGACATGGCTTAAGCCCCTTAGGTCTTGATGCAGAAAAGTTATAGAAGCTGGTGCTACCCCTGCCCCCCCCCCCCCCCAACCCCTCAGTTGTTTGTGGCAGTGTCCCTGTTCTGAGGTTATAATTGTGGATGTGGAGTCCTCTACTGGACTTGTTCTGTTTTTGTGGACAGTTTTCTGATGCTCTTTTATTTCACAGACGGTGCTCTCCTCTTTGGGGCATGAAATGGTTTGGGAGGCTGGTGCTGAATCTGTTAATATGACAGCCATTTTTTTTAGTTTAAACTGGACTATTGAGAATCTGCACAGTTAAAAGCAGGGTTGGGGTTGCTGTCGTACTCTTAAGTGGGCGAAAGCTTCCGATGGCACTATTGAATGTGTAACATAAATTCTTTTTCTCTTCTTTTCTGTGTGTGTGGCTTCTTGAAAAAAAAAAAAAAAAAAAAAAAAACCAGATGTGAATACATGTATTCAGACATTAGAAGGATAGTGATTCCTGAGTGTATAGTGTGAAAGGGCATGTCCAGCTGCATATGTCAGTCCTGCCAACTGAATCACGGTATATTTTGGAGGAGTCCCCCTCGAAATTAGGTTACTGGGAGCGTTTCCATGTTGCATTGTGTGACATATTAATATGCTTACAAAGTCCTGTGCTCTAAACGTATTCGTATTACAAATCTACAAATGGATATTGTAAAGTGGATATACAGCAATTTTAATTTTAATTCACAGAAGACAGTCGTGTTGTGATGTGTGTGTCAGTGTCACTGTTTCTAGTCAGTAGTTCGGATTTTTGGGAACTGGCTGCTATTTACTTTTCTACTTTAAATGTAGAAATCTTACTTTTAGGGATAATACAAACAGGTAATTTAAAAGCCATATCTGGAGACTCGACAGTTGTCATGTGCAAACTATCTTGTGTTTGAAGAAAACTATTGCTTTCATATTGACTGTGAATAAATGGTGCAACCACACTGTGGATAAATTGTGTCAAGATATTTCGGAGCTCTAGGTAAGTGCATGAAAATAATATTTAATTTACTAACTAACCTCTCACAGCAAGTCACTCTTTGCCTCTTTACTAATTGTTGACTAACAGTATAATTATATGTTGACAGATTTATGTGCTAGTGCTTCCATTGATACACCTCCACGAACCTAACAGGCCAAAGGTTCTGTTATGTTATGTTTAACATGCCAACTGTTAGGCGGCGCATTCCAAACCTGACATCCTAAACTTTGCCAAAGAGATGAAGTGGGCTAGCGCATTTTCGTGGAGAGTAAAGTGAAGTAAAGCTCTTTTTTCACGCATTCAGGCGTATCGAGCATAAGGAAAGAGCACCCATATTTTTTCAGACCAATCGGCACTAGTTGGGTAATGGGGTCAGCACTACACAGGCCGTCTTTACTTCCCCAGGACATACATCCTGGTACTCATTATAGTCTGGGTCTACCTGCGACGCCCCATACCAGTGTAAAAATTCATGCAATCAGCAGTAGGGTTCGATCGCAATACTAGTCGGGCTCGCAACGCTTAAGCCACGGACGCCGCTGTCGAGGAGAGTAGCCTTACGTATCCTAGTAAATGGAAGTGCAGCCTGAAAACAATGTTACTGCAGAGTAGACCTGACCCAAACCCTTCTTAGCTGGCAACTGGTCTAGGCGGGAAGATTCAACAACGGACAGAGCACTGCTTTTCTTATTGGGCAGCTTCTCAAGAATTCTTTGTTCCAGTCGAATTGGTCTTAGCGTGTCTTTGGGTAAAGCAAGACAGGCCAAGAGGGATCATGATGCATAATCATCTCTCTGAAGTAATGCCATGTTTTGTGTGTGTGTGTGTGTCTCTTGTCTCAACCGGCTGTGAGCTTCTCTTTGTCTTGTATTTATCACTTTGTGTCGTGTTTGCGTGTGTGAGCCTTTATGTGTGCCGTGTTTGTATGTGCCAGCGCCTCTTTGCCTTGTGTGTGTGTGAGTTTATTTTTTTACGTGTTTATGTGAGATTTTGTCCCGTGCATCGCTGTGTTTATGTGAATAAGCGTGTCTGCGTTAGTTGTCAGTTAGATGTATAAATGCATCCCGAGCCCATTGCATTAGTATTGATTATCTGCAAAGAAATAACATTTTTCAGAAAACGGTGACAACCGAGTATCGTGTGATCACAGTCTGGCTAAACAAACGAGTACAGAGAAACATAACTTGTGCATGAGTCTAACTATGAGAGATGGCAGATAATTATCATTTATAAACATTCCGATGTCCACGAATTCTTTTACTTGCAGTCATACGTAAAGAATTCCCTATATATAAACTATTTAAATTACCAACACCCGTTTATAAGCTAGTTTGTAACAAGAAACGTGAGATATATCTAAGTGACTAACAGCACAGCAACAATGCAGATGCACCGACAGATTTAGGAATTCCCTGAATGCTGCACATATCGCCGAGCTCAGCAAATGGACTGTCCTGGGCGAACTTGGAAGTGATCATCTGCCATGTTCGGTATTGATTTCCAAACCCAGGAAAGTCAAGGCTTCAAGAGCTTCTAGGCCTTTCCAGTATGAGCCGACACACACCCTTCTTGGACTCCTCCGACAGAGAGCACGTGAGAGGGCCGACAGATCTACTTTTGTGCAGTCTCCATGGTGGACATCAGAGGTTGAACAGGCATGGAAGTTAAAGGGGGCTACAGTAAAGCGTTTAAAGAAAAAAAAACGAGACAGCCCTTAGCTCACAGGAGGAGTTGGAGTGCGGGGAAAGAGATAAGAAAGATAGAGTTTTTCAAGCGCTGTGCGGCAGAGGCCAAAAAAGCAAAATAGGAGCATTTTATTGACGAAATTAAGAGCGATAAGACATTAGGAAAGTTTTGGAGGCTACATAGGCAGATGCTGAAGAAAGATCGACCCAGCGTAGTAGGAGCAATTCATAGAGATGCCAATAGGCTATTAACTACAGACAAAGAGAAAGGGGAGGCTTTCCTAAAGAGTTTCATTTCACAGACAGCCCACAATGATATAGATAACAGAGATAGAGTTACAGAATATCTTGCAGCCATCTTGAAGAACAAATCTTATGAAAACATCATACAGGTGGAAGCTGTAAAACGCGTTCTGAGAAGGGCGAAAGACACTGCACCTGGGCCCGACGGGGCTAGATATTCCCACATGAAATACATGAGTGAAGCAGACCTGTTGGAGATAACTGCTTGCTTTAACCATGGCATTAGGACAGCTTCAGTCCCAGAAGAGTGGATGCACAGCTACCTGATTCTCTTTTCTAAGCCTGGCAAGAATCATTCAACAATCGGGAGCTTTGGGATCATAACCCTACAAAACACCTTTGGTAAAGTGCTGGAGAAGATAATGGCGGGTAAACTACAAGAATTTTAGAAATAGAGTAATCACCTTTCACAAGGATTGGGGAGTTACCGGCCGAGGAAGGACACATGGTCAAAGGCAGCTACTTTTGCCTTTGTTACCTTCGAAGGTTTCCAGAACAGACAGGAAACGGTCGAAGTGGCACTCGATTTATAAGACGCTTATCTTCAGAAAAGCAGATTTGTTTGCCAGAACATACAGTGTTGAAAGCAACCTGACCAATAATGATGACCACCAGAGAGAAATAAGGAAAGAAATACAAACAAATAAGAGACAGACAGATACTCCTGCCTCTATGAGGGAGAAATTTACCGTGGGTGAACTTCAAAATGCCATCTCCAGGTTCAAGTTGAAAAAGTCTGCAGGTCCAGATGAAATCAGCAATGAAATGCTGATCAACCTGAGCTCATCTGCTAAAGTAAAGCTGCTAGAAATTTTCAACATCAGCTGGGAGAAAGGTCTGGTGCCTCAAGTATGGAGAGAAGCCATCACAATACCCATTTTAAAAAGGACAAATTAGGACCCATGCTTCGAGCAGTCGCCCAATTAGTCTCACAAGCTGTGGAGGAAAGACATTGGAAAGAATTGTAAATTCAAGACTGAAATGGCACTTAGAATCTGAGCAGATCTTGGTGCCAGAGCAGGCTGGATTTATGGAATGTCACAGCATAGAAGACCAAGTCACCTACCTGTCACAAGCTGTAGAGGATGCCTTCCAAAAGAAGAAAAAGGTCTTGGTGATACGGGTTGACTTCCAACAAGCTTTTGACAAATTCTGGAAAGATGGTCTCATTGCTAAACTCATGAGAAATGGAATCCAAGGAAACATGCTAAAATAGATCCAATCCTTTTTACACAGCAGGAGAATTAGAATCAGTCTTGATGGCCAGTAGAGCAGAAAAGTGTTACTTCGTCAAGGAGTACCACAGGGAGGAGTTATTTCTCCAACTCTCTTTCTTGTTTATATAAATGATCTGGTGAAAGACCTCCCTACAGGAGTAAAAGCTGCCATGTATGCAGATGATCTGGCCCTATGGTGTACTGATGAACACACCACAATGGCAAATCTAAGAATGCAGCGAGCAGCAGGTCTCTTAATGACATTGACAGAAAAGTAGCATGTTGACATTAACACAGACAAAACATCAACAACGTTTTTCTCTCTTTCCCCAAGGGACAAAGCTGCTAGTATTCACCTAGGAACATCCTTGCTAGAGGAAGAAAGCTTCGCCACTTATCTTGGAGTAACATTTGATCAAAGGCTCACGTAGAGCAAACATATAGTAAATGTAGAAGGGAAGGCCAAGAGACGACAAGACCTACTTAGGAAAAAGGCAGGTATAGGATGGGGAGCAAATGACCCCCCCCCCCCCCCCCCCCCCCCCCCCAATAAAAAAAGGTTTATAACGGAGCAATAAGACCCCACTTGCAGTTAGGTGCAACAGCATGGTCAACAGCTGATAATTCCCATCTACATTGTTAGACAGAGTGCAAAATCAAGCCCGTAGACTCATCACAGGATCCATGAAAACTGCACCAATCCTGGAGAAGCAGAAAACTGCAATGCAAACATTGTCCTATAGAAGAGACACTAAAACTGTGATCCAGATGGAGAAGTTTAATAGTATGCAGTCACATCCAATGAATGAAGGGTTAGATATCTGGCATTAGGGCGTCTCAAACGTAGCAGCTTTGTCCACCGGGGGAAAATACTTAGAAAACAGTACCAAGCAGATCTACCTATTAGAACAACACCGCTGAAACCTACCCTATACTCTGTACATTGGAAGCACATCCGGGATCACATAGAGGGGGTTGTGACAAGTGATCAATAAGGTCTAAAAGCACAACAGATTATGTCCGCTATGGACATGGAGCAGAGAATACTGTTTACACTTTACCAGCACTTAATCATCTCAGTGATTGATTATAGATTGGGGTTACTCACTGACTCGAAGAGTCAGATAGAGAAACTGGAGCGCATATAGAATGAAGCTATGCGGCTGATTCTGGTTTGTACAAGAGACACCCCGATTGTGCGATACACTGCCGACTATTCCGGACAGACTAAAGGTGCTGCTGGCTAAGTCATACCTCAGAGTAGCTGCAGACAGGTAACACCCTCTGTATGAAGCTTTTGCTGCAGGTAAGGGTCAGAGGCTGAAAAGGGGAAAAATCGTGGATGGCTCAAGCAGAAGACACAATAAGAGAAATATGCATGCTGAAAAACATTGGGCGAGGAAAGGAGTGGGTCAGAGTACCAGCCGGAAAGTTTGACCTGTGTAGGGTTATGATAACGTTGGGCCGGGTGTGCAGAGAGTGGCCAGCGGGTGCTAGGGAGGGTGGTAAATTGATACATGACAAGGCAGATGTGGTCAAGGCTCTTTGGGAACAAGCAACGGAATCTGCAGAGAAAGAAGATTATTATGGCCTGGAGAGAATGAGGCACATGGGTGTTACCAGAGGGTCTGGCCGGCTCACTGAATTCAGAGGAAAGGCAGGACAGACTTTTAACCAGATTGCGATCGGTATCATCAGTATTAGAACATGGACACGCTCCGGAGTGCTATGATGTCAATTCTTGACTCAACTCAACTTAACAATGCCACAAATCAACACCACTGGATACAAGAACAGTCACAAATTTCCACTGCTTCTCATTGTCGCAGCCAGTTGTTACCTTGAACATTCCGAATATTGATAACGCTTTCTCTCACAAACAACGCTTGCTTAACTACAGCCCCCACATGTCGAGGAATCTGTTAGCGCGCATGTTTGTGGTATCTAAAGATTATCGTTATCGGGTGCCTTGCCGACTGGCGTGGGCGATCATGCCTCTCCACAATCTGCGATCTCCTACAGCATGCATCAGTTCATGTGCTGACACACCTCCATGCCATGCAACAAGACTGTCAAGAATCTTCTCTCCTTCTTTTTCTCTATCCCTCCTTCCACATATCTTTTCAGTGGTCACAACATGTTCCATTTCCCTCTTCTCATAACATGGCCAAAAAATGATGGTTGTCTCCTTCTGATGTCTGTGCAAAGTTGTCTTCTGCTCCCCCCCCCCCCCCCCCCTCCCCCCTCTTTATGTGACTATACGGTGAACGAGTGCACGAACCTGTTAATGAGAATAAATGAAATGAAATGTGTACGCCAGCAAGAACCTCATTAACACACATCATCCACCAAAACATGATAAGAACGTCACGGACAGGTCACAGACCAGGAACGGGAAATAACTTATTAAGTGACACGACCAGACGATATCACAGACATAGTGACACAACAATAACATGCAAAACATGGAAGTGTGAGTGTCTCTGCGAATAGGTGTACACGTTTTTCATGAATGTAAATGCGTTTATGTAGGCATATGAGACATATGAAAGAGTACGCACGTATACGGAATGTCAAATAGGAATGCATATACGGATAAGTATGAAAGGAAGTGCAAACATGAAGTGTTGTCTTCGGGTATGAATTCTAGAGTGCATGTACATATAAACTCAGTTGTGTGCGTCCAGATACTCCGGGGATTCACACTCAAAACCATCCCATTCCACATCATGTATACAACATAAACATGACCAGTGGGGCTCACAACAAGATATGACTGACGGCAATTAGGGAAAATAAGTGAATCGATACTGACAGGACTAGAACACTTAACCACCAATATCACCCTATCAGAGGGCTGATAGCAAAGGTTGGTGACTGATACGTATAATCCCGGCTAAAAAGCCACGCTAGAATTCAGCAAGACGGCAACGACGAGAAATGACTGAATGGCCTCCCGCCCTCTTTCCTCTCACCCTTCCTTACCTCTTTCGGATGCCCTACGAGTTCAATCCCTCACCCCATTCCCACAGAGAGCACTTGAGTTCGATACCCAACATGCCACAGCAATTCTCATCGCAGAACATTTATATCTCAAAGCGTGAGCTGGATGCTCCGGGTATATGGTATTTCCTCCATTTACCCCAGAGTGTCACTCTTGTACCCATTTCCTTTAGAGGCTCCGTAAACCCCGGAAACCGCCAGTAGTAGAGCATGGTAATAATCCAGCGATTTTGCCGATTGTGAATTGACGTTGTGGGTTGACTTTGTGGATCTGACCGTGGATATAGCTGTGGATCTAGATGTGTATCTGACCGTGATGTGGGAAATGTGAGCTGCGGATACGGATTGTACGGATCTGTGGTTTGGCTTTGTGGATTGGCTCGCGAGTTGTCGATGGGGGTCATGACTTTGGGGGGGGGGGGGGGTGCAGGAAAATCAGGAGCGACATTAGATTGGCTTGATGGTTGGGGAAGCCCCTAGCCCCTGTAGCGATTTGTTGTTAACAAAACGAAAACTCTCTCCAGATGTTTCTCTAGACGGCGCCCCTGTCTTCACAGTCAGTCTGCAAGACATACACGTGTTTCC
>CAJHNH020007924.1:332500-385399 GCA_905116865.2 Candidula unifasciata
GTGAGCAGGGACACTTGGTGTTCTCTCGCCCATCTAGCTAAAGACCACGCTCGACGGTGCTTGACGTCGTGTTTCCCGGTCACTAGCCATTTAAATACTGACCACGCTCGATGTTGCTTGACACCGTGTTTCCCACAGGTCACCCATCTAACTAATGACCACGCTCCATGTTGTTTGACTTCAGTGATCGGTCGAGAAAGGTATTTTTTAACGGGGTTCGCGATATACAAAACGCTTCGACTGTACGGTTCTCTTTCCCATCGGTCAATATTAGACTAGAAGAAAACTGATGGTATAAACATCATCGTCACTCACCTCTTTTTAACCGTGGCTCTCTTAGTTATGAGATAACAAGTGTCTCTGTAGTGTTCTTGCTTCCTATGTTGTTGTTGTTGTTGAGGTTTAAAAAACAAAGACAAAGTGTATAAAGAGGCAGATAGATAGGTGAACAGACATTTATATAAACAACTAGAGACACATAGAGGTGGCTAGCCACAGATAGACATTTATACATAACAGTTATTTATACTTTATAACAAACTCAAACATGTGTATATATTGACAGACATGAACACAACAGATATTGACACTTTATAATGGCTATACACACAACCATATGTTTTTTTTTCCATTTTATTTTCATTTTATTTATGAAATCAAAGTTGGCTTTTACATCTTCCCTTTATAAGTGGCCAGAGACTCCTAGCAGCTTCATCTAGATAGACAACTGGTCGGTTATTCTCGGCAGTCTCAAAGGGTTGTGGAAATACATCGTCTGGATTGTTGGTGTTCTCTTTAACATCAGAATATGGTTCTGTAGTTGTATTTGTTGGTTGGTAACAAGGACTGGTGAGCAGCTCCAATCGATCAAACTCTGTCAGGATCTTCGTCTTTAGGTCAATCAATTGTTCAAATTCTAGGCGTTTCAGCGTCAGTCTCGTTCGCGTAGGAAACTTGAGATCTGATTCGCCAAAGAAACGTCTCAAATGGAGCGTCAGTGTCCCAGTATAGGCCGAGACCGAAACAACTTTTTGACCAGCACCCAAAGTTTTCAACAACGCATCGCTTCTACTCATGTACACCCGATTGACCAGGGCTGTAGACACCTTCAGTGTGTGTATGGTGTCGACAATAAGAATGTGGTCGGCAATAAGAAGGTGGTCGGCCCTCAAGTTGTATATATATACCAACTGTGAGCTTGTAGTACCAGTTTAAACTCGGCATAGCCGGATTGGTTAACCTGATTAGGGGCGAAACGAGGCCTCAAACGATTCGATAGTTGACGTGTTGTCTATACGAAAATGGCAGTAAAACTGGCGCAGATGACCACCGCGGCATTTTATCAGTATTAAAAAAAAAACGTACAATCCACAAGTTCTGCTTTGCAATTCTTGTAAGGCATGAGTGTTGTAAATGGGGAGTCAGGTCGAGTGGCATTCGATAAAACGTATACTGTCGGAGTGGAAGGGTGGGAGCCCGAAGGAATCAAACTAGGTAAAAATCAAGACCACATTGTAGTAAAGACCGACCCAGTGCGAACCCGGCTGGTCGCTACAGCCTGTGTTGGTGACAAAAACTGCGGTGTGGTGGTTGTCGAAGTGTGTAGGTTGTTGATCACGGGCCAATACTTTTACGAGATGTGCTCGGTGGACAACGAGGTCAGCTAAGAGTATCTGGCGTATCTGTTGTGTGTTCATCTGCTTAGGCGTAGTCCACTAGTGCTTGACACGTCTTGGAAATTTCAAGTACATAATCTTGCTCAGCGTAGACTATAACTTGTAATGGTTCGGGTGTGAAGGTGGCAAACTTGAATTCCAAAGACAATACCCCTGAGCGGGGCATTTCAAATTGGTCCCCATCCAACAGGCTAGGTCAAAGGCATAGAGAGCTTAGCCGTTTTTATAATGTCTGTATTCAATGTCAAAAAGCACACGCAAAAACGATAAGGGGAGTGCGAACAGCCCTCTTGCACATTTTTAGGATCATTAAGTGGGATAGGCCGTCTTTAAGTGCTTAATAATATTACAATTTTTAATGACAAACATTTAAAAAATTATTTAAATATATATAAATTTTTCAATTTCAAATGTAATATTATATTTGTTTGCCATTAAACACAACATTATTATTAGTAAGCACTAAAGAATGCTTAAGCCTATTAGGCCCTCTATAAATTTGCAAAAATTTCCCCTTTCCGTATTCTAATTGTGTCAGCGCCCTTGTCCCCAGGTACAAAAACCAGTTGGGGTGTAGGCAGGGCTTTCTTCAAGAAGAAAGTGCACACTCTTTGTCTGCAAAAAGGTGCCGGTACTTACCACAAAGTGTATACTAGAGTAGCGTTGAAAACGAATTAAGGCTTTAAAAATTTACCGGTAGTGCGTACCACTATGTACCACCAGAGGCACACACACACACACACACACACACACACACACACACACACACACACACCTAAGTGTGGATCTAGAAAAATCATAACAGCAGAGGAAGAGGTCTTTTTTAGTACTAAGCAACCATGCGTTTGATGATTTAACCTACATGCTCAACTCTTCTAAACTGCATGTTCACCATCCATGACTGACTGACGCCTCTACGTCTTTCCAGACAATAGTGATATAGTGCACTATGAGGAGACATAGGACTCACAGCCCATGGTGGTGGCGACTGTGACTAGCAACAAACCAACCAACCAAATAGTTTTTAAACTAACAAAACAATGAAAATTGAGTGGGCTATTCAGCCAACTGTGCAGCCATTCAACCATTCAAGCAACCTACTAACAACGCATCCACCCAACCAACAATGCAGCCATCTAGCCAGCCAAGCAGCCAACAGAGCAACCTTGCAGCCATCTAACCAACCATACAGACCTTTAACCAGCCATACAACCATCCAACGAACCATACTTCCATCCACGCAGCCATGCAACCAACCAAGCAGCCATACAAACAACCATACAGCCATCCAACCAACCACGCAGCCATCCAACCAACCCAGCAGCCATCCAACCAACCATACAGTCTTTCAACAAACCATACAACTATCCAACCAACCATTCAGTCATACAACCAACCATACAACTATCCAACCAACCATACAACCATCCAACCAACCATACAACTATCCAACCAACCATACAGCCATCCAACCAACCATACAACTTTTCAACCAAAAATACTGCCATCTAACCAACCATACAGCCATCCAACCAACCATACAGCCATACAACTAACCATAAATCCATCCAACCAACTATACGACTATCCAACCTACCATACTGCCATCCAACCAAACATAAAGCCAGCAAACCAACCATACAGCCATCCAACCAACCATACAGCCATCCAACCAACCATACAACTATCCAACCAACCATACTGCCATCCAACCAATCATACAGCTACCCAACCAACCATACAGCAATCCAACCAACCATACAACTATCTAACCAACCATACTGCCATCCAACCAACCATACAGCCATCTATCCAACCATACAGCCATCCAACTACTCATACAGACATCCTACTACCCATACAGCCATCCAGCCAACCATACAGCCATCCAGCCAACCATACAGCCATTCAACCAACATACAGCTATTCAACCAACTATACAGCCGTCCAACAAACAAACAGCGATCCAACCAACCATACAGTCATCTAAACAACTATACAGCTATCCGACTAACCATACAGCCATCCAGCTAGCCATACAGCCATCCAATTAATCATACAACTATTTAATCAACCATACAGCCATCCAACCAACCATACAGCCATCCAATCAACCATACAGCCATCCAACCAACAATACAGCCATCCAACCATCCATACAACTATCCAAACAACCATACTGCCATCCAACTAACCATACAGCCATCCAACCAACCATACAGCCATCTAATCAACGATACAGCCATCCAACTACTCATAGAGCCATCCAACTACCCATACAGCCATCCAGCCAACCATACAGCTTTTCAACCAACCATACAGCTATCCAACATACTATACAGCCGTCTAACAAACAAACAGCGATCCAACCAACCATACAGCCATCTAAACAACTATACAGCTATCTGACGAACTATACAGCCGTCCAACCAGCCATACAGCCATCCAACCAATCAAACAGCTAACTATAGTAATTCAATCTACCATACAAGTAACCCAACAGCCAAACATGCAGCCATCAAAACAACCACGAAGCAATTCAACGAACTACGAAACAGTTACAGTAATAACCGGAAACACAGACGCTTCAGACAAGTGTCAAACAGAAGTGACAACAATGAGCGGATGGAAGCTGTGAGGGTTTCATTGTCACTCACTGGACATAGATTTAATCCACTGACGATACGATGAACTAGTGACTAGGACAATAAGGAGTTGCTTCCGCTGCAGACAGTTTCTGAACACGAGATAAAGGGCGGTGGTGACGGAGGGAGGGGGTGTAGGGATTACAGACAGAGAGAGAGAGAGAGAGAAAGAGAGAGAGAAAGAGAGAGAGAGAGAGAGAGAGAGAGAGAGAGAGGGGGGGGGTTGGGGGGGGGGGGATTCTGCGAGTATACAATAAAGGACACATAACGCTGCTCCACATCTTAAGGCGTATTGGGCAAATAGGGCTAGAACTATATTTTATAAACTAATCGGCACTTGGTGGCTGATGTGATTACAGAGCCGGATTTAGACTTGGTGAGTCCCTAGTGTGTTTAATTACACCAGGTAATTTCAGAAAACTTTTTTAACGATGTGTCGGCGCCCATTTCTTAGGCGTTGCGAACGCGCTTCGTAATGCCGGGGATGACAGGTTCGATCCCAGCTGCGGGATATTTTGCAGCAGATCGTCTTGCGTTGTTTTCGACTGTGTTAACTGGAGCTGGCCGTTCAGGGGCAATGGCAAACTACTCAACCTAAACCCACAACAGCCACAAAATACTGTAGTAGGTTCTGCAACGTCCTGCAGAGGATACGTTGCTAATTTTAACTTGAAATATATGGTAAAAAGAATTAATAAAGAATTTGTCTGCAAAATCACAGAAATTAAACAACTCTCTGAAAGGCTCAATTTAAATAAAATTCACAAAAACTATGGGTGCTTTCCCAGTATCTCCCATCAGAATGACGTCGCAGGACAGTCCAATATTTTCGAGGGTGGTAAGAGCGGGTTTCCCGACTTTCTGGTGCATTTAAATACCCCAAAACATCTAGAACTTGGTCTAACCCCAAACCACCTACGTCCCACGAGAAAGTGCAGCCTAGGCCCCACGACTACATGTAGCCTAGGTTCCACGACTGCATGCAGCCTAGGTTCCACGACTGCATGCAGCCTAGGTTCCACGACTACATGTAGCCTAGGTTCCACGACTGCATGTAGCCTAGGTTCCACGACTACATGCAGCCTAGGTCTCATGACTGCATGCTGCCTATCTACCAATATAGTCGACTCTCTGTCTGGGGGGAGGTACTGGGATAGAACCAACACATGCATTTGTTGATGTTCCTGCAGATTGTGAAACGCTAAAATGTTCCTTAGTTAATGTCTATAGCCTGCACTGTTTGTTTATCATCATGCCGGCCACTTCTACTTCCTAGGACTTTACCTATTGTAAATTTAGGGCTTGATCGGCTTCGTCAGGACCTTAACCAACGACTCTCTGATCTGCAGGCGATCATTTTGCCGCTACACCACGGCGGCTTCTTACCGTGCCTTATTTAATTATAAACCAGAGAGTAAAGGACGGAAAGGGCACGAATTCGCTGATGCTGTAGTCGCTGCGCTAACTGCGAAAATCAAAATTACAGAAGATTCTTTCTCTTCTGCCCTTAATCCTCCCTCGGCTTCTGTGGCTTAGGTGTTGGGAAAACGCTTCGTATTGCCGGGGTGCCGAGTTCGATCCCAACTGCAGACGGTTTGTCTCGCGTTTGTTTCGACAGTGGTACCGAGAGCCGGCCGTCCACAGGCAGTAGCAAACTACTAGCCGTAAATTTGCCTAGAAAACTAACAACTGCAAACAAATAAAATATGCTGGGGTTGGTTCTACAGCGTCCTCAACTAACTTTTTTTTTTAAAAACAGTATCCTAGAGTGAGCCAACTCACGCCACGAGTCAATACTTAGCAATCACGTGCAGCTTGTATGATATCCTCTGATTCATTTTCAGCTCCCTCCGTAATTATCTTCTCCGCGTTTTCTTTGTTCTGCTTCTTTTTCTTTGACCTCGTATACTCTAGTTATAATGGTGTCATATTTTTGCTTTTTAATGTGTCCTATTCAAAGCCAGCACCTTTTCCTCCCCTCTTGATTCACTCGAATCTAATATTTATCCCAAAAGTTCCCTCTTTTTGAATTAGCACGGCCACATTCACTACCTCTAGTACTACTACGACCAACCATAACGACTATTACTACGACGGCGAATACGACAGCAGCTATTACTATTACTACTCCCTCTGCTGCTGCTACTACTACCATACATAAATGAAAAAAATAACCTAGAAAAGGCCTGTTTCGATACAACTTCTTATTCTTCTTCGGCATTCCGAGCCCTTGAGGTTCACCCGCCTCTATTCATTTCTCTGGTTGGCCTTCTCTTTCCAGTTGGTGACACCAAGTGTTTGCAGGTCTGTCTGGACATTATCTCTCTATCGTCTTCTTGGCCTGCCTCGTGGTCTACGACAATTCGTCTCCCCTGTTTATACAGTGTTTACTTCTCTGTCATCTGACATTCTTTCAATATGCTCCAACCATTCCAGTCTATTAGCTTTCATGATGCCAGTAATCAAAGGTGATTTGAACAGATTATGAATTTCGTTTTTGCTTCTCACTCTCCATTACCCGCTGTTTGCATCTTTGATTGGTCCAAAGATTCGTCGCAGGACTGTTTTCGAAAACCTATAACCTGGTGTTGCGAGACAGACACTTTGACTTTAACAGATGTTGAAAGACATAGTATACTTTATTTCAAGATTATATTCTAAATTGTATTTCTTCTCTCAGCATGTTGGAGCAGTTAAAGTTTGCACCCAAGTTCTTATATATTTCCGTTCTTTCGATACAACTGGACAGTCTAATTATTATTTATGCATAAAACATAAACGTCAAGATAAAATTAGGACACCATGAAAAAAATATTTCCATAATAAGTAACTACTTAGGAAATATCGAAAACACAACGGCACGGCTTTGTAAACACACTTTACTGTGTGTCTGTGTGTGTTGTCCATCAAGATAATGATGACCGCTCTTTTTTTTAATCAAGTATGAGTACGAAGTTGACTGATGACGCCGATGAGGGCCCGAAAAGTTCTTGGACAGTGAGGACAGGGAATGAGCGTTGTGCTAGGGAGATCTCCTGCAGCCGCCTTTCTGTCCATCCTTTTCTTAATAAGTCTTGCTGTTCTGTTTGCTTCACATGTAGCCATGCCCTTGTGTATAACTGCACGCCACGCATTTCGGTCTTGAGAGGCAACCTCCCAATGGGTGTCATTCATCCCAAATGCTTTGAGTTATGACTTAAATGTGTCCTTAAAGCGTTTCTTTTGCCCGCCTTAAGAAAGTTTCCCATTTTGCAGCAACTATACTACTATGTGTAAGGCAGCTGTGCGCCCGCCTCCACCTCCATAATTATTTAATTATGGCTACGCTCCTGACTTACAGGTCTTACAAAACATTTCCCATTCATGTCATTGTGCTCTAATTGTCTAAGTGCTATGTCTGGTCTGTACAGGATTTTTCCCTTAGAAGAAAACGCTATATGCAGCCATTTAAAGTACTTCACTTTCAAAACCTGGTACCCCTTGACTTGGCCAGGAAATGCCAGCTAGTTACCTAACTGTAAAGATAAACAGATTATTGGCCTATATAATAACTTTGGATTTACTCTCACAATTCTCGAATTTGCACCAACTATGTCTCAAAAACCAAACGCTGTGTGTTTATAACCAACGACGTTTTTACATGTATGGTATCTTATTTTCTGTAGCAGCGTTAGTGGTAGGAATAGTTGCAGCAGTAACAATAATTTTAGTAGTAGTAGTACACAGTGGTATCAAGAAAGCCGACTGCCCAGAAAACAAATTTGCCGACATAAATGTGCCTAGAAAAACCACACAACAGCCTGGGGCTGTTGGGGTTGATTCTGCAACGTCCTGTAAAGGATACGCAAATATCCTTAGTATTAGTAGTAGTAAAAGTAGCAGTATTAGTAGTATTAGAAGTTTTTGTCGTTGTAATACTAGTAATATCTATGTTAATAATATCACGATTAAGCCTTTAATGTTATAATTTTAAAATATAATTTTTTTATATTCATATTATGTCTAAAGTTTTTTTTATACCTTCCGATCTTAATATAGTGCAACCATGTCGCTATTTGATCATTTATGTTGTTGAAATTCACAATCAAAGAAATAACTGGTTTATGTTTAGCTCAGAATTTTTGATTTTTTTTTAAATTGTGGTATGTGTGTGTTTGTTTACGTGGGTGTGTATCTTCCATGTGTGTGTGTGTGTGTGTGTGTGTGTGTGTGTGTGGTTGTTACAGGTGCTCCAGTTATAATTTCTTTAGAGGCTGAACAGAATTATCAGAATGTTGGCTATTGGGTAAACATCAAGGATGAGACTGAGACTCTTAGATTCGCAGTGGGTGATCTAACCAATGCCGTGAAATGTGGGCCAACCCCCCAAAAAAGTGTAGTTTTTTTTCCGTATCCCTGCGATTTAAAAAAAAATTAATTAAAAAAAAAAAGACGCACTGTCAGAGTTAAAACAGTAGGTATCTTTAGCCCTAGATGATGACGTCACTTTAAGTTGACGTCATCAGATCCAGGTCCCATACTTGACACAGCCATGATCTAACCCTCCGTTAGCAACCCAGAGCGGAGTCAGACTACGAGGACCGAAATGGAAAAATAAATTTCAAAGATTAGCATTGTTTTTCCAAATCCATCAGTCTCACAGATTTTCCTTGTTTTTCAAATGTAGGGCATTTTGTTTTTCTGGCGGTACTCAATGGTACTCACTACCAGTATTTTTTGAGTCGATATTTCTGTTTCAAGATTACTGTAATAGACAATGTGTGGTGAGTACCGGCCATTTTTTAGACACTATCGTGAGTTCCAGCACTTTTGAGGCATTATTGTTTTTCAGCACTTCTGTAATGGGCACTTTATGGCGATTACCGGCACCTTTTCTTGCATTTAAAAAAAAAATCGTTGTCCAATTCTACTAATTAAACCATTATTTTCCAGAATGCATTTACGTAAAAAAATATTTTTTTTTCAGAGTGAGAAGGACATAAAGTAACAATTGGTCCACAGTGAGTTAGCGTAACAATTGAATTTGGCATGAGGAGGAAAAGGAAGAAGAGGAGGGTGAAGAAGAGGAGGAGGAAAAAGGATAACGAGTAGAAAAAGAAGAAGAAGAAGAAGAGGAAGAAAAAGAAAAAGAAGAAGAAGAAGAAGAAGAAGAAGAAGAAGAAGAAGAAGAAGAAGAAGAAGAAGAAGAAGAAGAAGAAGAAGAAGAAGAAGAAGAAGAAGAAGAAGAAGAAGAAGAAGAAGAAGAAGAAGAAGAAGAAGAAGAAGAAGAAGAAGAAGAAGAAGAAGAAGTAGTAGTAGTAGTGCTGGTGATAGTAGTAGTAGCAGGAACAGCAGCAGCGGTAGTCGCAGCGGTAGCAGCAGCAGCAGTAGTAGTAGCAACAGAAGCAGCAGCAGTATTACTGCTACTACTGCTGCTGTTACTACTACTACTTCAGATTTCTAATCCGACATCACGATATTTAGCCGAAGAATGTAGGTGGAGGCGGTAATTGCAGCTCTCCGGTGGCTAGAGAACAAGACGCATACACATGTCGTAATTGTAAAAGGTTCTGAAGGCTTGTTGAGAAAGGGGAAGACAGGGATGCTTCGAGCAGAGTGGCAAGCTTCACTGGGAAGGCCACGTGTAGTAAGCATACTTTGGCTATTCTCCAGTTATGTCGGCGTAGTGGGTAATGAACAGGCAGAGAGATTGGCTAGATCTGCACCATTGGGTGGTGAATTGATGCATGACAATGACAATTTGGTCAATTCCCTTTGGGAACAAGCAACGAAATCAATAGAGAAACAAGATTATTATGGCCTGGAGAGAATGAGGCACCTGGGTGTAATCAGAAGGTCTGGTCGGCTCACTACACTCAGAGGAAAAGCAAGATGGACATATACCCAGATTGTGACAGGTCCTATCAGTATTGGTACTGTTGAAGATGAGGATGGAGCACGCATGGGAATGCCCGGAGTGCTGTGATGTCAATTCTTGACTCAACTCAGCTCAATTCAACTCAATTCTAATCCGGCATGTTTGTTACAGAAGTAGAAACACGACCAGCAAGCTCTAGTAATTGACCATGAAGAGACTCGTATTGCCAGTGTGGATTATTCTCGCTTGCCTGAGACTGTCATCTTCAAGTAAGTAGGGCGTTCTTCACTTATTGTGTCTTCAGACTTCCTGGCAGTGACGCTGACACAAACAAAACAAAAGGGGAGGGGGTTGGGTCTCATTACAAATGTAAGAAGGGCGCTCAAGAGGCATTAGTCTTATTTATGTGCGCCCCAAGAAATTAATAGCAATGTGCTGAAGGAGAAATAAACAATATTATATTTAAAGAGAAAAGTTAGGTACTTATCAAAGAATCACCCGCACGGCTTTCCCTTCATGCCGCAGCGGGTTGCATGGTCTATCCTATGTCGTGAGGGTGTCATGTGTTCCTTTTTTTTTCAACAGTTTAACCTTTGTCTCTTTTTTCGTGCAACTAAGGTGAGCATTAACAAAGAAAAAACCTTGGACAGGAAAGTGTCTGATGTAGGGAGTTGGAGAGGGACAGGGCTGTTTTTTCAAGTGAGCTGTGATGGTTTGTCAATGGCATCTGGGCGGTGATGGACTGTCACTGACATGTGGGCTGTGATGGACTGTAAATGACATGTAGGCTGCAATGGGCTGTCAGTGACGTGTGGGCTGTGATGGACTGTAAATGACATGTAGGCTGCAATGGGCTGTCAATTACATGTGGGTGTGATGGGCTATCCTGCGAATTACGGCTACATATTATGATGGCCGAAAACACACCCTAACAGGGCCTCATTAGGCCGTGTGTTGTTAACATTCAAAAACTCGAACTCGAAAATAATCAGGAACCAAGAAAAAAAAAAAAAAAAAAAAGGAAAATGACGAAATCGACTAGGTAGCGAAAACTGAGACCTTTATATTTGAAAATTGTGGCACAGAAGTTGCAAATAGTGCCCGAAAATCTGCTTTTGGTGGCTGTGGCGCCATTGAAACTCGGCTAAATATAATCGGAACAAGGCGCGGCTAGTGGCGAATTGGTAACGCAGTTTTCACTACCGAGAATATCCCCCGCGCCGCGCGTAGCGGCTAAACTAGATGGCTGGGACTCACAAGCAAATAAAATGAAGAAGCTGCAAGATGCGGTAGCTGCTGCTCGCGAGTCCCAGCCATCTAGTCTAGCCCCACTCCCGCCGCGCGTAGGAGCGCGGGGGAAACTCTCGGCAGCGAGTTTAACTTGGCGGTTTGTTGCGTTTTGTGACATCATCGCTGGAAATTTATACTTTTGCCGCTGTATATTAGCCGGAAAGAAGTCCGCAACTTATATGCGATTGAAGACCTATCAGGGTGTGTTTTGGGCCAAAATAATATTTGGCTGGTATTCGGAGGATAGCCAAAATTCCCGTAGAAGTCGGATGTGTCCGCCGAAAGACGCAAATTTTCCAGTATATTGTTAACAACTGGCAGATAAGAAGGGCTTGCTGCCTCTGAGGCAATAGGAAAGAGTAAGGCGCCCCGATACCGGGCCATTTATGACCTTCTACGACCCACATGACTTGCTGGGTATTACAGAAGAGTTCCATAAGGCAACTATGCCAGGGTTGGTAGCCAAAGGCTGCGAAATTAACAAAATTATAGCAGATCACAACCTTTTCCGCAGGGTTGTTACATTAGGTAACACCGAAGTTATACCGTTGCATATAATAAGTTATTTTACACGCTATTGGAGCATTTGTCGTATGAGGCTAGACTTATATTTGATAGGTGATGTGGTCAGCATTACGCCGGCCGCCCCTACTTACCGGGACTAGCTAGTACCTATTTGAGGCAGGACCGACCTGGGAACCAAGATCATGTTTGAAAAAAAAATTCGGCACGTTGCGGATCTGAAACCACGACTTTCGGATCCACAGTGAAGCGTCTAGCCACTACAACACTACGACTTCCCATTTGTTGTTAACTCTTGCTGTATTCTTTTCAGAGTGTCGGGAAGGATTTTTCGGCTCGAGATGCGATTTCTTATGCCACTGTTCCGAGGACAAATGTGTACAACCCGAAGGAACCTGCTACGACGGTGCCACCTGCTTTAGTGGATGGTTCGGTCCAGCGTGTCAGTACGGTAAGTTGAATCAGTACTTTTGAAAATCTGTGAAAATCAGTTACAGACCGATACACAATGTGAATATCATAGCTGTCTAAGATGTCTCATTATCAAGTAAAAGTTAAGTAAAGATCCTTTATCACACCTTTAGGCGCATCGGGCATATGTGAGGAGCACCCATATTTTACAGACAAATCGGCACTAGTTGGGTAATGTGGTAAGCATTACGCCAGCCGTCTTTACTTCCTCAGGACATAGATCCTGGTACCCATTTTAGGCTGGTTCGACCCGCGACGTCCCATATCATAATAAAAACCTATGTAGCCAACAGTGGGTTTTGATTGCGGTACGTTGGAATTATGAGTCAGACTCTTAATGCCTCAGCAACGAACGGACCATTATTCAGTGTATACAACATGAAAATGCATAAGTATAATTTGCAACAAAGACCAAACAGATATTAATCATGTGGTATAACAGGGTGTCAGAAACAAAAACAAAAAACAAAAACAAAAACACAAATTTGCGGGACATCCAGAGGCTCTCTTGGCAGTAGTAAAACGTAGCAAGCTAGCTTGATTGGGGCACATAATTGAGACATGATTCGATTGCAAAGATTTTACTTCAAGGAACATTGGGGGGTAGTCGAAGAAGAGGAGGACTAAGAAGAATCTGGAATGAAAACATCAAAAAATAGACAGAACTACGTTATCATACACTTATTGGTCAAGCGGAAGACAGAGAAAGATGGTGGGTTTTATGTGCTAGTGTTTCCATTGATACACCTCCACGACCGTAACGGGTCAAGGGTTTTGAGTGAGATATAAGGTCCTGCTTCGTGCTCTTCTGGCTGCTTCGACCATAGACACATCGTTGTACTGTAGAGTTTTTCTTATGTTATCTTCCCATTTTGTTCTTGGTCTTTCTGTTGCTCTACATCCCTATCCTCTTTTGTTATAGACCTTGTATGGTATAGCATCATAAGGCATTCTCTCCAAGTGGGAAAACCATTTGATTTGCTGTCTTTGTGTGTAATTTAGAATTGGTTCTGTGCCGACTTTGTCTCGTATGACCTCGTTCTGATTTTATCTCTTCTGGTCACTCTCAGTCTTTCTTAGACACCTTATTTCCCTGGTTACTAATTTAAAAAAAAAATGTTTTGTTGTGAGCGACCATGTCTGGCACTGGCAGCATAGAGTGGGACCACTCCTATATAAAAATCCTCCTATATAAAAATGTTTGCAACTTAGCCAAAAATGTGACACTTTTACTAATGACCGCTTTTGAAAACGTATCCATTATCACCAAAGTCAGCGTGTCGGTCTATGTGCAAATTTGGAAAAAGATGTCTGTTGGATAAAATTATTAAGTCGGGTAGAGGTCTACTAGAGACAGTCAGGTGAACAGATAGAAAAAAAAATGGGACGCTTATAAGATTAGTTGGGCAGACTGCACTTTGAAAATCGTCGTCTGTAAAAGTTTACAAGGCGTGTAAATGTGTGGTAATTGGACAGATGACCCCGGAAAACGGTCAGTCGGACAGAAAAGTTGAAGAAGACGATTTGTTTAAACGGTCAGAATATTTTTGAAACATAATTATTTAATATTTCTTGCCGAATCATTTGAATTGACCTGTAAAATGAACACCAAGTGACAAGGTGTTCTAAAGGAAAAAGACATCTAGTGGCTTAAAGTGTACAAAGAATAGTAGATGACTTACCACGAACCTTCAGCGTTACAGAGGAGAAATACGTCCACTGAACAAAAGCTGACAAAAGTTGAAAAATGTTTACAACTTAGACAAAGATCTGACATAATCACTAGTAACCACTTTGAAAAAAAAAAAGTATACCTTTTACCAAAGTCAGTGTGTCCCCCTATGGGCAAATGTTGAAAAAGATACCTGTTGGATAACATGTTTAAGTTAGTGAAAGCTCCACTAGAGACTGTCAGGTGGACAGATAGCAAAAAAAAAAATAGGATGAATGAAAGTTCTACCAGAGACATTGGTTATGTTAAAAGTTTACAAGGCTTGTAATCTTGTAGTAAGACGAACTCACGTATGTTACATCAGACAGATGACCAGGAAAAATGGTCAGTCGGATAGAAAAAAAAAGTTGAAGGGGACGGTTAGTTGTTTAGATATGGAGAAGTTTTTTGAAACATATAAGAAAGCCACGGTTAAAAAGACATGATGTTTATAGCGTCAGTTTTCTTCTATTCTGACATTGAACAATGAGAAAGAGAGCCTCACTAGTCGCCCACGGCATGATCGAAGCGTTTTGTTTATCGCGAAACCCGTTGGGGAGGGAAGGACGCAAGTGAGAAGAACCAGCGAGGACTGCATGAATCAGCTGGAGACCCTCAGTAATACCATAAACATGTTTAATCTGACAGACGCTTTCAGGGAGAAACACCCGAACACAATCGACACAACACACAAGAACACCACTCACAACAGATCTGCCAAATTAGACAGGACTTACATCCCCAAATCTCACCACATCATGACATGCAAGCACCTGTCAGAAACTCTAGAATTTACAGATCACAAAGCAGTACTGACTCACATCGATACACAAAACACTAACACACAACCATTCAGACGCTCTCCGCAATGGAAGTTCAACAATTCTCTCCTCTAGAATGCTGATTTCACAACACAGATGTCCTCTATCATTCGCCTCTACACTGACGACGTACCAACCGACAACTGTTTAGAACACTGGAAGATGCTAAAGAACACAATTAGAAGTAGAAAACAGTTAGCATCTCTCATACACAAACAAAGACAGGAGACGGGAAGAATTTTACAGACTGCTATTCGAATGACAAATGACAGACAGAAATGCCCACGCTTAAACACTTTAGAATCAGAACTAGCAGAACACCAACAACATAGATTCCTGGGTGCACTACTTAGGACACGCTTAAATACAATCACACAAGAGACACCCAGCAAACATTACTTAGACATCGAACAAAATAGTCAACGCAGTAGACAAATACAACAGATAACAGACATTGAAGGAAACACAACGTGTTCTAGCCATACTCCCTCTTTGTGTATTTATATGTTAACTAGCTGTACCCGGCCACGCGTTGCGGTGGCATAGTTTGGCTGAATTGAAAAGAAAGAAAATAGAAATCTTGCTTCGTACATCAAAGTAGTCGGAAAAATTATCCAAGTGAAAAGCAATGAAAACAGGAAAAATACACAATAATTACGAAATGATTGCTATGATAAGCTGTACCCAGCGCGCGTTGCTACGCCTCTAAAAGAAATTCAATTGAAAAGAAAGTCGATATAACAAAATGTAGTATTTATATTGGATCGTTGTGCTGTTTACAAATCCTTAGGAAAAAACAGGCAATTTAAAATGTCATTGTACTTGTTCTTAGTTTTTCCGCCTGGTGCGTACACGAATAAATCAGTAGGTTTTCTGACGCGTGAACAGGCCACATATGGCTGTCCATGTGAAAAGCATTAATGTTCCAAATGTAGTCCACACAATTGTTCTGATTGTCCCTGTGATTTGTTGTTGGTCATTGCTAAGGCGAGTCGCACCGGAAACTGCAAGCATCTGAAATTGAATGGCATGTCTGTTGGAATTGCGTTGCAATAGTATATCCTGGCCCTTAAATGTTCATGTAAAATTGTACTTACGATGATATTGAGAACCATCTTTTTCACTGAAAGCCTGGAACCACTGCAAAGATGTGGCGGATTGATGTTTCTGAGAAGAATAACAGGCACGCTAATTTTCAAGGTTAAAACATGGCAAATCAAGGGAATTAAAGAACTCAGTTGGATAACTGACAACCTCGTCTTGAATCATTACAGTATCGATAGACTTATACATTGTCACTCCGCCTGGTAATTTGTCTTAGATGTTCGGATTCATGGCATACACATTCTTGTTTTTAGCTGCTAAGATAACACGTTCACTGAGACACTGATGATTTATGTAATTCTGTGTGATATTAGGGAAAACTTCGTCCCATATAATGAGTTGACATACTTTGCGTACTTTACCCATTGCAAAATTAATGTTGATATTGCATGTTGGTGTCTCAGTGATATGCATATTTAAAGGCAACTTCAGTGCTGAATGCGCTGTTCGGCCACCATCCAAAAGAGTAGCAGCAAATCCAGAAGATGTGATTGCCAGTGCAATATTATTTTGTGACCGTATGGATGCCAAAATAAGCGAAATGAGAAAGGTCTTGCCTGTGCCTCCGGGTGCATCTATGAAATACAATCCTCCGTGTTGTCTTGTAACGGCATGCATAATTGTGTCATATGCTATACGTTGTTTTGGAACCAAGTTTGGAAGATTTGTTTGAACAAATGTACCTAATTCGGTGACATCAAAGTGTGTCTCTCGTTGCAACTCACGATCGAAAAGGTTGCTTGCAGATCGTTCTGTAGGAGCCAGTCCCACCTGAACCAGTGCTTTATTAGTTATTGCCAAACATATGTCCTCAATGCAAACCAATGCCTCATTATATACATTTGGTGTGAATTGAAGGTCCTGATCATGCTTCGTTTCACGCCAGGATGTCTTCACTCATGTAGTCTTTGAATTTTTCCCAAAGCTCTTTTGGATTGAATGGGAAGCAAGTTGTTAATATTATTGCAAATAATGTGCGTATTTGCTGTGGTCGAGCAGTATTCGAAGCATCAGCGAGTGAAGTGTCCCAATGTGCATTATTTTCAAGAAGATTTAATTCTTGGCAACCTTCACAGTAAGTAGCACTGTTCTCAAGCCCTGGAAGGATGTCGGTCCCCGTTTGTTGATTAAAAGTAATCGCAAGTAAAAGCAATCTGCATTTTTGGGATGAACAGTGTACAGACGGCCTAAAACATCAGTAGAATATAAATTAAGATGTCCGTCAACCGCTTGACCTTGCTTGCAGCGTTGAAACTTTATAGCTGATGCATTCCATGTGTAGTATAGTGGCAGGTCAGAGTGAAGCAGTGTCTTTGCAAACATATCATCTCTACACAATGAGAAAAATCAGTTAACGTGGTTGGCGGTGGTAACAATGCTCGTGCATGTGCATTTTCTGTACTGAAATACACGCGCTGTCCATAGTCAAGGTTCACTGCCAAATGAACAACTGCTGGGTGTCGTTCATAATTTGGAAATGACAAAAAGCGCCATACGGCTTCATTGTACTAATGTAGCGCCCCAGCTGATATTGCTTGATTTCATCGATAGATGCAGCTGCATGTCCCACTCCAAAGACTGCCAAATCGCCTCCTTTGTTGACATATTTGCAAATGTGCTTATGTTTGCCAAGAAATGTGTCGACTGGCCTATGTCACCTCCTACCAATGATGATAATGGTTCGGGTGGTGAATGTAATACTGACAATTTAATTTTTTCACCAGCGCAGCACATACCCGGCGTGTCATTCTTAAATTTGAAGGCAATGCAATGTACGCACAATTTATCCATTTTGCCAATAAGCTTCTGTGGATGAAGACTAATCATAATTGCTGGTGTAATGGAATACACCAAGATTCAAATCAACATGCAGTGTTCGCCTGGATAAAGTAGTGCGCATTTGAACGGTGTCCAGTCTTGCTTTCCGTTGCTCGACTGTGTCTGATAAACGGACTTGAGCAGTGAGTACTCTATTGGTTTCCAATTTCGCTTCTCGATGCTCGTCTGACTGAGACGATCTGACTTCAGCAGTGCGCACTCGAACGTTTTCTAGTCTTGCTTTCAGTTGCTGGTTGATTGAGATGAACGGGCTTCAGCAGTGCGCACTCGAATGGTTTCCAGTCTTCTTACCTCACGTTGCTTGTCTGTTTCTGAAGCAATGAATGCCCTTCTCTTGCGTGTTTTAGGTGTAGATGGGCCAATCGCTTGTCGTTTGGGAAGCATAACTGCAAATTTTGTGAGCGCTGATCATCAGTAGCTTGTTCGTCCTCATGATGAAATGTGACTTGAAGTATCGCTGAAATAAATGAAAATATGAGCATGAGATAACAATCTATTTTGACTCAAGAGGAAATGCACAGAAACTGGGCAGCAAATAGTAAGAAAAGGCGGTATATAAGACAATATGAGAAAGCCAACAGATAATGTGCATACATGTATTATTGTGGGATTTAAGGAGTGGTCCACACATGTATTTGAAGTTAAAAAATGTACTTAATGACTGATGTCACTGAAATAAATGCGCTCACCTGTTGAGATATTTCTAGATTCTAACACTGACCTGAGACGGAATGCCATGTAAATTTTTATAATTCTTTTGAAAAACAGAAGAAAGCCAACCAAAATTGTTGTACCCATGAGTATGAGAAAGAAAACAGATAATGATTAATCTTCTTCTACTTCTTCGCGTTCACCAGCTGTACACTCTGGCGGAAAGTTCTGGTTGCTCGTCGGATCGTCCACTGCTGAACTGCATACCTGCTCCAGAACCTGAGTGTTGCGTGTGCATCAGTTTTACAGATCTCATTCTCTTGAATACAGACTGTTGGTTCCTAGCCTCTCCGGCAGATGCACTCCCAATTAGTCGACACTTACGACATGCTTTTGGGGAGGCAGTGGGTCTATTCTTGTTTTCCCCATAATGAGGCCCCAGGACCCACACGGGGAATAATGATTAACGATAATGTGTATATATTTATCATTGCAGGATTTAAGAAGTGGTGCACACTTGTTTGAAGTAAACAAAAGACATGTACATACTGACTAATGTTACTGAAATAAATGCTCTTACCTTTTTAGATATTTCTAGATAACACAACTAAAGAATGTTGACGATGGAGCGCCACTACTGCGCATGACGGGTAATTCGATCGCACATGCGCATTAAGTAATGTGGCTATAATTAGATGTCACCAAAAATTAAAATATAAGTTTCGACTATTTTTGCTTAAATTGTCGCAAACTATCTCTAACAATGACAGGTTGAATTTCAAACCATGATGGGTGAACATCCAGTATCAAAACAAACATATCCTGAAAATTTCAGCTGAATCGGTTCAGTAGTTTCCGAGTCTATAGCTCATACACAAACACACAAACATTGATATATATATATATATATATATATATATATATATATATATATATATATATATATATATATATATATATATATACTAGCTGTACCCGGCCACGCGTTGCTGTGGCATAGTTTGGCTAAATGGAAATAAAAGAAAAAAGAAATCGCACGCGTCTAATACAATCATTGTCTGCTCAGATATAGTGATAGTCTTTGATCCCCGCCCCCTCCCTCCTCACCACCACAACTAAATCCACCTACTACTCTCTCCCTCATCAAAGGTTTTTGGAAAAGAAAGACAAAGGAAATCGCACGTGTCTAATATAATTGATGTCGCAATCATTCTCTGCACAGATATAGAACACGCACCTTATAATTGTGTCCTTATATTAGTGGTCGTTTAAATGGTGTTATTAGCACAGTAACAAACATGGTTATTTGGTTATCACATGCTAAAGCTGTTTGTATTTTTATAGGAGACGGAAGTAAAGCTACAACTGTACTTGTAAATAACAAAGTAAGTCGTAAAAAATAGAAAAGCGGAGGTAGCGTTAGTAAAATATAAACAAATTAGGTAATGAGAACTTGAAAATCACGTGTAAAGCTCTTTGAGTTCTCTTAAATTTAAGTCATTACCCCCTCCCCTCTCCTCTTCCACCGACTACTGCTCTCTCCCTCTTCGAAATATTTGTAAATCATTACCTGGCGATATTTTGTTGTTGCTGTAACTGACATTGACATCCCTGTCCATTTGGACTAAAATGGGGAGCAGGAATTGTAATAGGTAGTGAATGGGGCTAGTGTAATATTTACCACATCATCCTTCAAGTACCAGTACAACTACTAAAATAATGTCACTGCTATCTGTGTTACCATCGGAGTAGACAGAGGGTCGTGAGCCAGAAGATTTGGTTCCGCATGGCTAGTGCTGTCGCCACAGACTGGTCAGGTTAGGATGTATAATTTCACTTGCCGACAGAAGAACGCCATAACCTTACCGTCGGTCTTCACATGAGAACACTATGGTGTAACAGCCCAACTATTACTGCTGCTGCTACTTTAAGTGGGTAAAGCAGTTATTGTGACTTAAAGCTCTCTCAATTAATAGTTTGCCCCCCCCCCCCTTTCCCCCAAATTCACTGACAACTCTTTCCCTCATTGAAGTAGTTGGGAGAAAAAAAACAACACTTGAAAAGCAAATGAACACAGGAAAAAAAACACCATAATTAGGAAATGAACGCCATGGTAAACAGCACAGTTTAAAATTCCAACGCAGATGAAATAACTAAATCTAAATGAAAATAAATAAAAATCTATGAAAATTTCAGCGTAAAATGCAATCGGAAAGTTTAAAAATGAAATCATAAGTATGCGAAATAGTCAAATTTAATTATCAAATGGTTTACCCATTTACTTGTCTCTTTTTTTTTTTTTTTAAATATTAAGGCAACATGGCTAGTGCTGTCACCACGACAGAGCAGATAAAGATATTATTTTAGTCCGGGGTAAAAAAATAAATTTAAATACTGCGGATTCGAACCCAGGTCTCCTGCACAGGAACCCAGCGTTCTAACCATTCGACCAAGCAGTCACTTAATCGGATCAACGAAAAGAGAACTTAAATATTACAGATGAGTGTCCCTACTACTGTGTCCCAATTAAAACACAACACAAAACAGCAGGCAATTGTTTTCTCGTAGACAGATACTCCAGATATATTAATGAAACGGAACAACAATAGAAATCGCACGTGTCTACCACGGTTAATGAAGTTAATGTCACAGTCAATGTCTGCGCCGACGTCGAGATAGTCCTTGATTGCCCCCTCCCCCCCTCCCCCAATCGAAGGTTGTTTGAAAAAAAAACAGAAAATAGAAATCGTGTTTAATATGGTTATTGTGGCAAAAATAGAGATAGTCTTGTTTGCTGTACCTCGACCTACTCTATGTATTAGAGAAGGCGTATGCTGCACGTAACTCGCCGGCGAATGGCGGAAGCCTTGCGTTCTGACTACGACGGCGCATGCGCAATTACTAACGTGGCTTTAATTAGAAATCACTAAAATTATAAATATTAGTTTCGAATATTATGGCTCAAATTGTGGTCACCTATCTCTAACAGTGACAGGTTGAATTTCAAACCATGATGGTTCAACATCCGGTATCAAAACAAACATATCCCAAAAATTTCAGCTAAATCGGTTCAGTAGTTTCTGAGTCTATAGGGGGCAAACAAACACACAAACATTGATTTTTATATATATAGATATATAGACAGTAGTAATGTTTTATCTTTCCCTTATTATTTGTGTCGAAACATAAGACTATGAAGTGTATGAGAGAGAGAGAGAGAGAGAGAGAGAGAGAGAGAGAGAGAGAGAGAGAGAGAGAGAGAGAGAGAGAGAGAGAGAGAGAGAGAGAGAGAGAGAGAGAGAGAGAGAACGAACGAACGAACTTTTTTTTCAAAGGGTTACAAATTAGGCACGCAGGCCTGTCTTACATTCGGCCCTTTCAAACTTCCATCTTTCATACAGCAGTTGTATTTCATCAATGAAGCATGTTGTATTCATGTAATAATATGCATATTATATATATGAAGTCAAAAACAAAAGCATGGCTGGTAAAATATGTGCGCACACTCACGCGCGAACACACACACACACATACACACACAAGCTTAATGACTCACTTACACACAAACACATAGTCACAAAGTACACACATACATCCACATACATACATACATACATACATACATACATACATACATACATACATACATACATACATACATACATACATACATACATACATACATACATACATACATACATACATACATACATACATACATACATACATACATACATACATACATACATACATACATACATACATACACGTACGTACGTACGTACGTACGTACGTACGTACGTACGTACGTACGTACATACATACATACATACATACATACATACATACATACATACATACATACATACATACATACATACATACATACATACATACATACATACATACATACATACATACATACATACATACATACATACATACATACATACATACATACATACGCTCTAAAACACACACGCATACAATCCAGACACATACAGACACACACACACGCAGTCACGGGCACACACACAAACACATACACACACGCAGGTAGGGAAACAGACACACACATTGACATACGCAACACCCACATATACACAGATATACAGACACAGACACGCACAGTCACACATACGCACACAGACATACACGCAGACGCATAACTTGACACAAGCAGAGACACGCAGACATTATATAATAGACACACATATAGAGATTCACACAGATACACACAAAGCCACTCACAGCCACAGACAGACACATATACGCATGCAGCCATACACACCTACAGACACATAATTGCACACATACACACTGACACACAGAGACATACACAAACACATACTAACACACCCACAGACACACAAATACTCGCACAGACACACACATGCAGACGCACACACACATTATCAAAAAGATGAACATACAATTACACACGAAACACCACACAGAGAAACACACAGCCACAGGCACACGCAGGCATAGACACCCAGACACACGCAGAAACACCTACAGAAACAGCATAGATACACACAAACAGACAGACACACAAACACAGACAAACATCTAGCCAAGCCACACTAGCACATAACCACATACAATCACACACACAGACACACACGCAGCCACACATACAGATAGACATAAAAAAACACACGCACAGACACACAGCACAGACTGACACGCACACTGACACGCAGACAGACACACACACACAGACACGCACCCAGACACCATACAGACAAACAGACACACTCACAGCCACTCGCCTACACACAGATACATACACACAAACGTATACAGTTACCCATGCATACACAGAATCATACATACACAAATACGCCTACACACGCCTGCATATCACACATAAACGCATACAAATATATCATACGTACTGCAATTAATTATAACTAGTAATGCATTGTGGATAATTAACTACATTTAAGGTGGCATGTAATCACTGATAATCATTCAATGAAAGAGTTTGCGGTTAAATGAGAAAGGACTTTTTGTAGTTTTCAGATCGGGTGGAAGATTGTTCCATAAATGAGCAGCAGAATATGCTAGACTTGTTTTAAATAAATCAATTCTGGGTTTAGGCAAATGTAATAAACCTAGTCGCTTGCTATTCTTAGGATTAGATTGAATAAATCGGTCGATGTAATTTGGAGTATCTTTAGATAGGATTTTGTGAATAAATTTGGCCTTATTAAAAATTAAACGTTTACTAAATGGCAGAAGCCTTAGATGTCCATATAAAAGTTATTTCTCAACGTAGTTTCTATCGGAAACTAGGCGTAAGGCCCTATTTTGTAGAAAACTCAGCCGTTTGACATTATATTTGGAGCAGCCATCCCAAAATGTGGAACAATAGTCAATATTCGTTTGAATGTAGGATACGTAAAATCTTTTACGCGTATTTTAATCCAGAAAGTGCTGCATTTTCCCAAGTTGATATACTTTTTATGCTACTTTTTTGGTCATGGCATGAACATGCGAACTCCAAGTTAGATGGCTGTCAATTAAAACACCTAATGTTTTGTGTTCAACTACATTAACAATAGGTAGCTTGTCAATGAAGAGCTCAAGCGGTGGCTTGTGTACAGCTAATGTTTGTAGCTTTTGCCTAGTTGTTATCACCATAGATTTAGTTTTATTAATGTTAATTTGCATGCGATTATCATTGCTCCATTTTATGAGTTTATCTATTTCTTTATGTAAAGAACGTTCTAATTCATTACAATTGTCATGACTAGTATATATTGTACAGTCGTCAGCAAACAGATCACATGTTATACTGAGATGTAACGGAAGATCATTAAAATAAGTAGCAAACAGTAGTGGACCCAATGTTGAACCCTGAGGAACGCCTATATTTAACCGTGTGGGTTTTGAATAACGCTTACTGAGGGAGACTACCTGCTGCCTATTAGACAAAAAAGATTTTTTTAATGTCACTAAATTTTCGTTGGTTTTTAAGGCCTTTAGTTTACTAATTAAAATATTGTGATCAACCATGTCAAAGGCTTTCTTATAGTCAACAAATACGGCACCACACATTTTGCCATTGTTGATGTTAAGGTGTCAGTTATCTGTCATTTTTTTAACGCAGTTTAATAAGAGTGTTTAGGTCTGAACCCTGACTGGCTATCGACTATTAGAGTATTGTTATTTAAACGCTAAAACATTACTTTATGTAAGTGTTTCTCTAGTGGTTTAGATAGTGAAGATAGGAGAGAGAGAGAGAGAGAGAGAGAGAGAGAGAGAGAGAGAGAGAGAGGGAGAGGCAGGAAAAAATATACGAAAGAAAAGAGTGTTTGAGACATGTGTGTGTGTGTGTGTGTGTGTTTTCATCATTTCTAAATAATAGAGGTTAATAGTGTGTGTGTGTGTGTGTTTTCAGCAAGTTAAAAAAAGGACTAATAGCGTGTGTGTGTGTGTGTTTGACTTCATCAAGTTTAAATAATAGGGGCTATTTGTGTGTGTGTGTTTCCCCCCCCCCCCAGCAATTCCATATATTAGAGGTTAATGGTGTGTGTGTATGTGTGTGTGTGTGTGTGGTGTATTTTCAGCAAGTTCAAATAATAGGGCTAATAGTGTGTGTGTTTTTTTTTCATTAAGTCCAAATAATAGCAGCAAATGTGTGCGTGTGTGTGTGTGGGTGTGTGTGTGTGTATATGTGTGTGTGTGTGTGTGTGTGTGTGTGTGTGTGGTGTATTTTCAGCAAGTTCAAATAATAGGGCTAATAGTGTGTGTGTTTTTTTTTCATTAAGTCCAAATAATAGCCGCAAATGTGTGCGTGTGTGTTGTGTGTGTGTGTGTGTGTGTGTGTGTGTGTGTGTGTGTGTGTGTGAAGAAAAAAAAACTGACAAAATTATTCGCCTAGTGACATCTGCAACCAATGTTATCGTACCAGGGAACGAGTCGGCTAATACCCTGACTCTGACCTTCGAAACACATACATGTCTTGCAGACTGTCTCTCAAGACAGGGGCGCCATCAAGAGAAAACATCTGAAAATATCGTTAACAACAAATCGGTACAGAGGCTAGGGACTCCCCCACAACACCGAAACTCCTTGTCCTATCTATATATAAAACGCCTAGTTTATGACGATGAAGTTTCTACTTCTCCTCTGGCCATCTAATTGTGTCTATCTTGTACACTATGTAAATACAGCATAGGAATTTGTATATAACCTAACTAAAAACACAGATCAATGTGACTTATAAACAACCTTGTATATATCACATTGTAAAAAACTACGTTTAACTTTTGTGTAAATAATAACCCATAAAGGGTTTCAGGTAAAAAACAATGTGGGTATGATTTTGTATTCAGATAATTTGTATTGGAAAAATGTTGAAATGTATGTCTATTGTATGTTAAGTAATCATGTATTTTGAAATAAATATGTAATAATTTGTCTATTATACATCTTCTGATTATATTTCCATTCATTGTTGTCTGTTAACAAGGAGGGGTAAAATAGGGAAATCACAACAGACAAGAAAAGGAGAACTACGGGGATATATATACTAGATGGTAATCCAAAGGAGAAGATGTTTGAGAATGAAAGAGATGACCACCCACACAACAGCAGTATTCTGACCTTCGAAACACACTCAAGACAGGGGCACCGTCTAAAGAATCATCTGGAAACATCGTTAACAATAAATCGGGGCTAGGGGCTCTCCCAACCTTCAAACCAAGCTAATGTCGCTCCTGCTTTTCCGGAACGTTTTCTCCCATTTTTAACTCGCGAGCCAATCCGCAGCTCACATTTTCCACAACACAGTCAACCCTTAACCAGAAAATCTTCATTCCACATTCCACAAAATCTTCATTTCACATTCCACATTTCACACATAATCTTCATTCCACATTCCACCAACAAAAATCTTCATTCCACATTCCACAAAAATCTTCGTTCCACATATGAGAAAATCTTCATTCCACATTCCACATACTCTTCATTCCACATTCCACACATAATATGGATCCGAAGCGGCATATACTACAGACAGTACGTGCTTGAGCATCTGTTTAGCTCTACCTAGCGGGCATGTCTGGTCGTTAGTCGCACTCCATTTTACCATGTTAACACCAGACGGTAATACATCGTAGGCAGATCGTACAATAAAGCTCAGTCGCAGCGGGGCCATTCGCCAGATTTCACCCCATGTGAGTACTCGTGGCAAGGAGCTCTCTGGGCAGATTCACTGACCTTGCTGCGACTGTTGCGAAGCTTTCTGGTCCTGAACCTAGTTTTCGTTGTCCCTAATCTGCTGTATCCACATGTCTCGGCGCTCTTTGGCTGTGGCTTTGGACCACCAATTGACTATTCCCTGCTATTGGCCTCGACGGTCGGTTTGAGTGTAGCCCATCACCTCTCCTAATTTTAGTGCATTCTGGGCAGATTCGATCGCATCTAGGACCATCTATTTCAGGCTTGTCTTTAGAGCGGGCTGGACAGCAGTGACAGTGGGGTCTGAAGACTCACGCAACAACATGGCGAGTCTTACTTTGCCGATTTTAAACTCTTCGGTTATTGATTTGTACGGGAGTACCAGCTTCGTCTATTTACAATACAGAGCCACATCAGTTAGAGAAGGCTGTGCTTCCAACCAATTTCTTAATGGCTGTGTTGATTTTACGCTCTTTTGTCTCCACTGCAGTCATCGTCACTTTGTAGACGAGCAGCGGTCATTGGAGTTTCAGGATCAACATAAATTGGAGACACTACACCTTGAACTTCCCGATCATCCTACTTCGCTCGATCGCGAGCAGGCCCATAGCCAGTGACTCGTGTATTCCCTGGTCCTCCGCTGTATCAGATAACTTCAAATCGTAAACGCGACCATGGCTCTTCACTGGTTCCTCTAGAACCGTGGGGATCCGATTCCTTGCCACCGTAAAACTTTGTAAGTTGAACAGGGAGGGAGGGTATCAGGGATGTGTCTTGCTTGTCTGCCATCCAGATGAGATTTTCAAAAAATCGTATGATGGTATGGTAAATCTTTAAGTAGCTGACAGGAGGTAAGAAACTGATCGATCACTCACATTTCCAAAACCAGCCTCGCACATCCTGCGGCTAAGCTTTCATAGAGGAAGAAAAAGAGCTCTGCAAATATGTTTCTGCGGAGATGGAAATTTGGCCAGGACAATAGTTTCTAAATCTACCACACTGATAGATAAAAACAAAAACAATGAAACAAACAAATAAAAATATACTATAGCAGGAACAGCTGGAGATGGGTGGATGGATGAGTGAACTTACAGATGAATGGAGTGGTCAATGGATAGATGGTTGGATAAGCGGATGGATGAGTGGGCGGTGGCTTGGTGGTGGGATAGAAAGTATACATGTTATTTTGTAGAGATATATAAAAAGTGATAAAATAGAGTGATAAGACGCTAGACTTATATAAATTATATAGTAGAATAGAGGATTGGAGATGTATAGAGGGTGAATAGCTGGACTGATGAATTGATAGATGTGTAGATGGCTGGATGGATTGATAGATGGACGATTGAATGGAAGGAAGGATGGATGGATAGATTGTTAGATGGATAACAGTTACAGTTAAAACTCACTTTATCGAAGGATTCACCAACCAACCAGCTACAAGGACAAAAAAATGCTATAATGTCCCTGTACAATAAAACAAATAAGTTCGTCATAAACTATTCCTCTTTGTCTACAGTTGACCTGGCCCAACGATATAGAGGATCTTATAAAGAGGTAGATATAATCACAGACGAAAGTGAGGACACATGTCTGAATGCCAGTGAAGCCACGCTGTCCTTGCTAACACCATTTCAAGTGACATGGTTTCGAGCACATGTGAGGGACTCATGTAAGTTTTAGTGTGTGAACATTTACTAATTGATTTCTTGTCTTCTCTCATTCTGCCTTAGGGAAAAAGGGGGGGGGGGGGGTGAGATAAAGATGTGTGGGTAAAGTATATAAAGGTAAAATTTAACACCATGAGGCATGATAATCATTACAATGGAGGTGGAATGTCTTAGGAGAGCTGTTGAAATAGCAAAAAGAAAACATTGGTCGTTTAAATAGTATAAGAATCAAACCCACTGCAGTCAGCACTCATTTGGAGGCGACAGTTTTGCAGTCAATCTAAGTCTGGTTTCCTCATAGCTTTTAATTACTGTATTGTCTTTTGTAGCATGTCATTCAGTCTCTTGAATGTTGAATTAAGAATCAACATCACAGCACTCGGGATATCCCCATAAGTGCTGCATCTCCATTTCCAGCAACAAGAGAAAATTTGAAATTTTGATGGTACCAACTGTCTGATTGTATGTCCTTCTCGCCTTACCCCTGAGTATTGAGCATCAGCCAGATCCCCTTGCAACTCCTCGCAGTGCCATTCTCCTCAGACCGTAATGATCTATCTGTGCCTTTGCACTGTTAACTCGCTCCCAAAGAACCCTCACAACATCCAGCTTGTCATACAACACCTCACCACCAAGTCTGTCTCTCCTTTCTTCTTAATCTAACATGCCAGTTAGTAACTGAATTTATTTCCCAAAGTAAAACAGAACACCCTAGGTGTCATTGGGAGTATGCATCTGTGATGTGAATATCAATATAGGAAATGCCATTAATGAACTGGGACAGCCGGTCACGTTATAGTCATGTTTAAGCAAACCTATTACCATCTGTGGCTTAGGCTTTGCAAACACATTTTATAATGCTGGGTTTGATCCCAGCTGCAGGCGATTTAGCGGCAGACTGTCCTGCATTGGTTTCAACAGTGGTACCAAGAGCCAACCATTCAGTGACAATGGCAAACTACCACACACAAATGTGTCTAGAAAAACCGCTACAGCCAAACAAATGCTGGAAAAAGACGGAACATGACTGGAGAAAAGAAGAATAAGAAAGCTACTGCTTAAATTATTTTTTTTTTGCCTAGCTGTGTAAAAATTATAGCAGAAGGCATGGTACCAGGAAGGAGGGGCAGGGGCCGACCGACACGAAGATGGGCACAGGATATAAGAGACTCCTTGAGTGTGAAAATGCATGAGTCGGGAGAACTGGCAAGAGACCGAGTTTCTTTCAGGCAGGCTGTGATGAGAGCCACGCTCTGCATAGAGCTGCTACATGATGTGATGTAAAACATACACGTTTGTCCATTTTTTTGTTGTAAGGGCGGGGGGGGGGGGGGGGGGAGGGAGGGGTGGTCTCTCTCTCTTGCCTAGCATTTTACCACATAAGGTCTGTTATTTATTCCACACCTCTACTGCTGTGCTTTTAGTTAATTATGTGCCACCTCTGCGATGAATGTTGGCTATGTTGCACAAACTGCTGTCTGTGGGAATATTAAGTCGTATGCCCCCAATCTTGGCCATGTCACAGGTCTTGTATTACTGAAAACCTTGAGAAATTTAAAAAAAAAAGTTGGTTCTGCAATACCATGTAAAGGATACACGGCTAACTTGTTTGTGAACAAGATTGGTTCTGTACCCCAGAAAACTCTTTCTTTTTCTTCTGCATTCACCCTTGAGAAAGCAGTTCACACAGTGTGCTGTGGTTTACAGCTAGGCTGCAATTTCTGTGCCTTACAACCCAGCATCTATGGTTTCAGCAAACTCCTATTTAGTTACCTTTTACACCATGCTTGTTAAAGGACATTGGGTCTTTTTTGTCTCCAAAACTGACCACAGAGCCCACACAGGGAAAGCAGCTCATTTAATGTTTTTAGATACTTTATGAAGTTATCATGTTCTAGCCAATTGGTGCACTAATCTATTCTATCCCAGATGCAACAAACTCACTGTGGGCTATAGTCTAATATTGTAATTCGATATCAAAACAGGCATTAACCTTAGTAGTCCTTCGGCTATTTTCTCCAGACATGCCAGTGTTTTGGGAAATAAACAGACAGATAGACTAACTGGTTCTGAACCACTTGGTGGTGAATTGATATATGACAAGCTTGACGTTGTAATGTCCACTGGGAAAGAATGAACAATGAAAAGGTACAAATACATCATTTCGGTCTGAGGAGGAAAGTGCTGTAACAAGCTACCAGGGGACCTGATTCTCAGCATTCAAGGCAAAGGCAAGATGAATATCAAATTACCGTTACTGGTGTCATTGGAATTACAACTCTTCACTTGCTGTTTCAGAGGGTGAACGGAGCACTTATGGGAATGTCCCGAGTGCTGTTATGTCAATTCTTAATTCAACATTCAGGTGGAGATAGAACTGAGTCAACAGGTGTTTGGGATAGACAAGGTATTGTCTTGTCACACTTTGTGTCTGCAGTAAATGTGTCTGTTTATGATGGTCTTCAGATGTTCCAGGAACATTGAAGATACAGTTCAGGGAAAAGACCAACTCTCCACTTCTTGCTTGTGAAAACCAAAGGACAGCACAGGTCTCTGATACAGCTGTAGACATCCATTGTGATTTGAATGTTAAGGTCAGCGAAGTGATCCTAACAGGTGAAAGTGTCCGAGGCCTGTGTTCTTTCCACATCAGTGAAGGTGAGGATGGGTCAGCAGATTCTAAATGTTAACAGTTTGTCAGCTGGTTGAAAATCACTTCAATCACCATATACTAATGACTGCTGCAGAACACAATTTTTCTTCTTCTTCTTCTTCTTCTTTGGCCTCTTCTCTTTCTCTCTTCCTCTTCTTTTTCTCCTCCTGCTCCTCATACTTCTGCTTCTGCAATGGCAGTGAAACATTCTTAACCAGTATTCTCTGCACAATTTTTAAACACACTGGTTGTTAACATAATTGATTTAATAATTAGAACTCTTTGGACTGCCACTAGTGAGCCACTAGATACCACCTGGGACACACATACATGGGTGGTTTGATAGAGATATTTGTGTTGAATTTGTTCTTTTGCAGAATAAGTCGCTTGATGTAATCATAGAAATGCCTCAGTGCACTCGTGAGGTTAATACTCTGTGGATACTTCACCATTAAAGCGTTTAATTCTTTTCGTAGCTGTCACCCTGAAGTTTCCACTTTTCTGAGGCCCCTACAGATTGCGAGGCCCTGAGTTGTAGCTTGAATAGCTTGGACCTAAATCTAGCACTGCTGGTCTGACATAAATCCTATCTCTGTAGGGGATTGGTCTTAGACAACTGTTTTGACAGGCAAGCTAATGAACCCCTTTGGCTGATAATACTGCCCTTTGCAACGCCAAGAATGTTAAGTTTGTTCATCAGCACCTGGGTTAACTTACATAAAGCTGTCATAAATGCTATATAATGTTTGTGCTATGCTCTGTCTAACCCTTTGAAAATAAAGTTCGTTCGTCGTTCGTTCGTTCATTCACCAGTTGTGAGCTCTGGCGGAAAGTCCTGGCTCAGTGCTATTGTCTGAGTTTTGCAGGTACATCCGTTTAACTAGCTTATTTGTGTGCAATTGATTGTTCCTTGCCGCTCAGACAGATGCACTCCCACTTCGAATGAAGTGCTCAGTTAGTCGACTCTTATGACATGCTTGTTAGGGAGGCAGGCGATCTACTCTAGTTTTCCCCCACAATGGGGTCCTGAAACCCACACGGGGAGCTGTACCCTTTTGAATCCTATTCTGACATTTGCTCGGCCTGGAATCCAGCTGACCATCATGACTATTCTAACTTCTGTCATCTGATATTTTGATGAGGTTTCTTTTGCTTATATATAATGGTTCAGATGTCTCAAAACTGCCATAAGATAGTGCACCACAGACAGCCTGTCGCTTAGACACAGTGGAAGCAGAGCTTGAGGTCACCCAATCATTGGATGGATGAGATATTCCAAGGCTGCGAATAACACTAACCAAACAGCACACACCAAATACTGAAGCTGAAAGGCAGAACATGACTGGAGAAAAGAAGAATAAGAAAACTATTGCTAAAATTATTTTTTTTTGCACAGCTGTGTAAAACAGACACCCATTGGATGGGAAAATGGGGAGGGGTAAGGGGTCTCTCTCTTGCCTAGCATTTTACCACATAAGGTGTATTATTTATTCCACACCTCTGCTGTAGTGCTTTTAGTCAATTCTGTGCCATCTCTGCGATAAAGATTGGTTATGTTGCACAAACTGCTGTCTGTGGGAATATTAAGTCGTATAGCCCCAATCTTGGCCATGTCACAGGTCTTGTATTACTAAAAACCTTGAGAAATTTAAACCCCAAAAAAGTCCACCATGGAAACCAGACATTAGTAATGCATATCTTAAAATTGTTAAACACATTCACTAACCAAGGTTGGAAGATGTGGTCAAGCAGAAACTCTTTAGAGTCAAGCCTTCGGCATGGAGACGTCACTGGGTAACAATAATAATCAGTTGACAAAAATTGTAATGTTTCTTCTCTAGGAAGAAATGTTGCCCTCAAACAAAAGGCAGCACAGTCTACAATTTATGATGTCAGAAACTCACAAGCATCCAAAGCTGTTGATGGGGATACCAGCAGTCATTATGACAATGCAACCTGCTCCACAAATCATGCAATGTTTCGATTATCCATAAGTTCTGTGTCATTTAGAAGTTTTGTGTCTTTTAGATTGTTCATCTATGAATCACAAATTATGCAGTGTACCCCGAAATTATGTTAGACTGAGTTTACATACTGGCTGCTTGTCCCCAGATCCTGTGTGTGGGCCAGGCCGGTTTGGCCGAAACTGTGAATACAAATGTAACTGTGAGACCTGCTTTGTCACTACCGGTGAATGTCCTCCTGTGTGCACTTCTGGCTATCAAGGGAAAAGTTGCAGTGAAGGTAATAACAGCTTCACCATAACCATTTTTATGTTATCATTAATGATGTGAGAAAAGCAGCTGTCATTATGCCGAACAACAGATATTGCTGGCCAACAGAAAAAAAAAAAAAACACCCTTCTTTACGAAACTGAAACTTGTCTTATCTTTTTTTTTTAAATTTGTTCACAAGGACAGATGGCTGAATAGCTTGCATATGTGATGCCTAAGAAGAATGCTTGACATTAAATGGCAAGATAGATCACAAATGCGGAGCTACTTGAAAGAGCAGGTAATGCAACAGTTTTCTCATGTTCAGTCTCCGAAGGTTCAAGTCGCTAGATCATACTTAAAGGATGAAGGAAGGTAGAGTCCTTCAGGACATCCTCTAAGATAAACTACAAATGGTAAGAAGATGTCTAGGTTGGCCTCTGCTGTGATATAAAGATGTTTATAAGTGGACATGAGTAATACATGTATTGAGGGGATTTATGGGGGAAATAATTTCATGTACTGTGTTGAATTGAACTAAAGGGGGAGGGAGGGGTGAAAACGGAGGGGGGGGGGGAGATAAAGAAATAAATGTGAATAAAGGAGAGAATGATTGAAGATAGGCAGAGTGCTGATCATCTGAGAAAAAGCTGACAAAACACATGCAGAATCAGTATTTTCACCACCATCAGAATCAGTGTCAGTATCATCATCAACATCAGAATCAGCATCAGTATTATCACCAACATCAGAATCAGTATTATCATCAACATCAACATCAGCATCAGTATTATCACCATCAAAATCAGTATCAGTATTGTCACCAACATCAGAATCATTATCATTAGTATCACCACCATCAGAATAAGGATCAATATTATCACCACCATCAGAATCATTATCATTAGTATCACCACCATCAGAATCAGGATCAATATTATCACCACCATTAGAATCAGCATCAGTATCATCACCACCATCAAAAAAGCATCAGGATTATCTACACCACCAGAATTAGGATCTGTATTAATTTACCGAATCAGCATCAGTATTATCACCACCATCAGTATCAGTATTATCACCACCATCAGAATCAGTATCACTATTATCACCGACATCAGAATCAGCATCAGTAGTATCATTAACATCAGAATCAGTATAAGTATTATCACCACCATCAGAATCAGTATTATCATCAAAATCAGTATTATCATCAACATACAAATCAGCATCAGTATAATCACCATCAAAATCAGTATCAGTATTTTCACCAACATCAGAATCAGCATCAGTATTATCACCACCATCAAAATAAGTATCAGTATTATCACCGACATCAGAATCAGCATCAGTATTATCGCCATCAACATCATCGTAATCATCACCATCATACATTTCACCCAAGCACAGATTTCTCAACATATCTACAACATGCCTTTTGGTGTTCACATGGGTTTGAAGGGTAGAACAGGTTTATATTCATGGTCAGAATGGGCCAAGAAACTACATTTAGAGGATCTACTTCATTGCACCTGGTTTCTCACATATTACTCACATATTTTGCACAGTATATATAGACACCTCCTGAGCATTGTCAAACTTTGTAGCTCCAGCTATGATCCCTATGGATCGCTGTAAAAATTGCACTCAACTGAACTGGAGGGTGAGGTCCATGAAATGAAGTTTACCATAGAGCACATGAAAAACATTTAACTGCTTAGCAATTGTAAACTGTAGCAGAATGAGCTAATACCATAATTGGGTAGATGGGCAGTCATATATAACATATTGAATACCTTCGAGTCATTACTATATACATATTTAAAAAACTCATAACTATATGGTCATTGTGAAATACACCTTTTTGTAACCATAGTTGCAGGAGCTTCACTACTATAATGCCATTTAACAGGCTAGTTGTCATATACATACAATTATATAATAGGACAACAATAGAGCTTTTGTCATCAAATATACTATCTGAAATCTTTGTTGTCATTTCTATTGCAACTAACAACTAGTCTGCAAAAGGGGATGGTTTGGTGCCAATTGCCAGTACAAGTGTCACTGCCGACTTGATTTATGTGAGTCTGTTAATGGATCGTGTACTCAGGGAGTCTCATGTGCAAGTGGTTGGTTCGGTCCAGCATGTCAGTTTGGTGAGTTTTCTATGTATGTGTGTAGTACGTTTTACTTATAATGACACCTGTATATCATCATCATGTTAATGTTGACGCATAAGGCATTCACAAGGATCTCTAATGCTGTCAGTGTGCTGTTTTTTCCTATGCTATATCATGTTATTTCACATACATTCATTTTCCGTTCTGCTGTTAATATATAGGTTTCCTTAGCTAATCCACATTTTCTTGTTTCATCTGTCGCCCACCCGAGCGCTGTCCTTGCCAGAGTGTCATGGGGCATTCCGTAAATAATGAGTTATATACATATATAATACTATGTATATATAATATATATAAAATATTATGTTTGTATACTGAAGTCTGGTGACTTGCCTACTTTTATATTTAAGAATATATATATATATATATATATATATATATATATATATATATATATATATATATATATATATATATATATATATATATATATATATATATATATATATATATATATATATATATATATATATATATATATATATATATATATGAAGTGAAAAGGGAAAATAACCAGGAAAACGAGAAAAGAAACAAGTAGTAGAACAAGTAAGTAGTTTCCCGCTGGACTGCAAACACAGGAAAATTAAAAACAAGACAAGGGTTCTTCTGGTGCAGGGACTATGAAATATTACTCATGGTGAAGGCAATGAATATGTGAACAGTGAGTTAAACAACAATAATGATCATATAAAACCACATAGTCAGCACCTAGACAGACCACAGAACTACATGTCCTATTCTGAATCAAACAAATGGAAAATAATTGTCACATTCAACATCTGTTTATTTTCCTGAATACAAAAGTAGCGGGCTTCGCAGATAACAATACATTAACAATCAACAACATGTTCAAGCAGACCATGTGCTAATCACTGTAGCTAACAAAGATGAGAGTTTGCTTTCATTTCAAAGTAACCTACTATCAGAACCTCAAAGCGAAGATGAAAATAAAAATTGAAAAATACATACAAATCTAGATCTAACACTATCTACTGAAGCCAAAACACAAAACTAATGAGCCAATTCATTTCTCTCAATTCAGTCTGCCGTATCTACGTTACACTGAGAACTCTGTAAGTCTGAACCAGAGATGGAACTAGCAAGCTGCACAATATTACAATCATGACGACAAATGAAAGTTGCGGACAGAAGCTTTCATCAGCCCATGACCAACGTATAATAATAAAATTACAAACAAGAATACATAAATCACCTGTCTGTAAGATTCCGACTTTTTTTTTCCTTTAAGAAATTATTTTGGCTCTCATGTCATCCCATCCTTACATGGGTACCAGTTTAAGTCGTGATAAGTAGAGATTTAGTTTGGTTTATTCAACAGATCAACATCATGGCACGCGGGTTCAACCCATAAGTGTTCCGTTCCGTTCTACTTCTATCTCAAGCCTGAGTACGTAGCATCTCAATGCAGTGCGCGAACTCCTTTGCACCAGAAAATATCTTGAAATACTTTGGGTAGATTTTTAACTCACAATTTTGCCCAGGCAGTGCCGTAAGGCTACACTGTTTTCGATTTCCAACTGCCAGGGTGCTTTTAAGTGTGCAATAATACACACGGGCGTCAGATCTTACTTCTCAGAGACCAAGGAAAATTACTAGAAGTTCACTTGGGTGAACTAAAGACACATCACGTACAGCGATGAGGAACCTACTAGATCTTCTAGATATAAAAAGCAGGTTTTAAATGGGGGTTTGGGGTGGGTGGCGACGTGTAGGTGTGCGTGTGTGTGTGTGTGTGTGTGTGTGAGGTAATTAGAATTATCCTTCCCTCCCCCACCCCACGTCCTTGATGTGATAAGTATCGGAAGAGAAGAAGAGGAAGAAAAGAGATGCATTTATTCATGAGCGTCACATATTTTTCACAGAGGACTTGGTACAGAGTGAGACCCTAGATCAAAGTTTACTGCCTCCATTTGTTGTCAGGGATAGCAATGACAATACTTGTGTTGATGATAGCACACAGATGGTAATTATTGTCTGGACTATACCTTATCAGTTCACCTGGCTGAGGGCTGTTGTCAAAGATCCTGGTAAGGAAAAACTACTTTTATATCCAACTTATATCAGAAGCTTTTTGTGCTAGAAATGTGTCATCATCATTTGTATTTAAAAAATGCAATTTACTTTTTCAGTTTAAATATAAATGAAATATTTAAAAACGCCTATTTTGTGTTTTCATAAGCAGAATATGATAACTTGGGAATTCATAAAAGAAGAACACATTCTGACCAAAATGTATCTCTGTACTCTCTGTTGGCTTTTTTGTTGCTGTTATTGAGGGATTTATTGTCCTGCACTTGTTAATCACATGTTTTTATGTTGGAAGAAAGGTGGGGTTTGGGGTTTTCCCATGAACTCAAGGGGGGTGTGGGGGTCTTGCCATATATTCGAAGGGGCACGACAAGCTGTCTGTTGTATTCTAATCTCAGTCAATCAAGACAAAGCCTTATGTTACATAGCGAAAGATAGAAAACACGCTATCTTTCATCAAAGCTACCAGTTTGTATATGTTTTCTGGCAGAAGGATGGAATAAGAAAAATACCTTTCTGTCTATCAATGGTGTTTATTTAAAGTGGTTAGTTTTATAAATAATTGGAGTTTCTTTTGATAGTCTAATACTGACTTTGCACATTTGGTGACTTTGGGCCGGGAGTGCAGAGAGTGGACAGCGGGTGCTGTGGAGGGGGAAGTCCAACAGTTGATTCACGACAATTTATGCTCAGGTGGTTGATTATCTATACAGAAGGTTCAGGGTTGAGAGGAAAGAAGTTCCTGGCTGGTTCGTAGCAAAAGCCAATAGAAAATCTTTAGTATATGACAGCATAGCATACAACACCACAACATCTAGCATGAGAATGGAGGTGGTGGCAGTATCTGCTGCTCTCGGGTGGCTAAAGACCAAGATTCAAACACATGTCATAATTGTAACTGACTCTGAAAGCATGCTGACAAATGGTGAAGATAAGGATGCTTCGAGCAGAGTGGCTGGATCTGAACCACTGGGTTGGGATTTGATACATGACAAGGCAGATGTAGTCAAGGCCCTTGGGAAACATGCAACAAAATCAGAGGAGAAACAAGATTTTTTTGGCCTGGAGAGAATTGGGCACCTGGGTGTAACTAGAGGGTTTGGCCGGCTCACTTCACTTGGAGGAAAGGCCAGACGGAGATATAACCAGATTGTGACACGTGCCATCAGTATTGGAACTCTGCGCTGGCTGCTTAAGATGAAGACGGAGCACACTTGGGAATGCCCCGGGTGCTTTGTTGTCAGTTCTTGACTTGACACAACAACTGATTTGGTGACTTTATTAGACTAATATTGACCTTATGCAGTTGAGTTTACACAGTTGGTGAGTCTATTTTGCTAGTCTTGTGTAGATTTCACATGTCTGAAGAGTTACCTTTGTCGTGTTTACTATCAACAGATGTCTTGAGCAGATTTTCTCTTCATTTTAAAACCGACAGTTCTCAGTCAGTCAATTGCACAAACCACCAGCAAGCCAGAGTCAATGATAGAACGGTGGACATTCACTGTGACTTGAGTGAGGTGGTGAAACAAGTCATAATAACTGGCGAGGGCGTCAAGTACTTATGTTCAGTTTACATCAGTGGAGGTGAGCTCGCAGATTTGTTATTGCTGGATACTGCAGGGGGAGTGTCTCAGAAATATAATTTGAACAGATTTGATACAATTTATAGTGCAGACTTGGGTTTTTATAATGTAAAAGAAAAACTGGTAAAATCTCTTCTGGTCACAGAGTAGTGGATTTAAACGTTTACCCTTCTTAGACAGTGGTGAAAAACTAGAACAAGTGAAGGTTAACCCGGTCAACAAATGCCAACAGAAGTCAGAAATGTTGACCAAAAGGCACAAATATAATAGCCATGCTGTAGGTATAGTGCTATTGCATCTTTGGATTAACGCACAAGAAAAAAAAAAAGATTAAAACAGTTCAAGATATGCCTGTCAAAATTACCCCACTAGTTGAAAATCTGAATAACAGGCTGAAAAGGTTAATGCCTAAGTTAGAAAACCTGCTCACAATGGAATGTTTATATTATGCATAATTCTAGTATACACACATACTTGGTTTTTTGCTGTTGCTGGGAGTTCATGCACTGTGCTGAAAATCTTCTGGCATAATCCAAGAGAAGGAACTCTCTCTTTCTCCCCACACACACAGACACACTCACGCACATCCTATATTTGGGTTTCATCAACTTAATACTTCTTGTTTTTTTCACTGTGCTACATTTATTTTCATTCCCTAAGCACATGCTCACATGCTGCAGGAGATCGCAGATTATGGAAAGGCATGATCGCCCACGCCAGTCGGCAAGGCACCTGATGATGATGATGATTAAGCACATGCTCACAAATTCTTTCCTTCATCACTTAGGAGCTTTGATTCTGCAGCAGTTAACACTCTCACTTCCTAGTCTCGGGTTAAGAAAATGCACCTTAAGAAAAGTCTGGTATGTGATGCTGCACATATGATAGTATTCATTCTTTAACTGTCCATCAATCCAGTGTTTGTGACCTGTTTCTCTGTTTCTAAGTGCTAGAGCTCGCTCAGTGACACTTTGTTCTGGTAATCTTCTAACATAGCCTAACCATCTGACTTATTTATCTTGCTTAATATTTACTGCAGCCCTGCTTAATAGGCTTATTTGTTGGAGCTGTAGCAGTTGCAGTGTTAGAAGCATTTGTCTGCAGTTGAATTCTTTTTGTCAGCCTGTATAATTATGTGACTGACCTAGTCTCATGAATTTTGTACCTCCCAGCATTTCATATTTTCTATAAAGGAAAAGGAGGGAGGAAAAGAGCTGTTATTAACCTCATGTGGAGTGACCTAAAAATATAAAGAGCTGTGACAGTATCTTGTGTGACATTAACTGGCATTATCATCATCACATGTCATGCCAACAGTTGTGGGTAGTCATTATCTGCTATTCCCAATGATAACCATTCTCAGAGCAGGTTTGTCATTCAACAAATCAACGCCGTTCGGATTTTCACCTTAAATTTGTGGCACGAGACAACATCTGTTTCAGGGCCTCAAGGGAAAACACTTGACAGTTTGATGCTCTACACCAAATACATGGATTACAGTGTAGAAGCATTGTTGAACATTTTCACTCCTAGAGGAATTATTCATTTAGCGATTCTCTCTCTCTCCTCCTCCTCCTCCTCCCCCTCTTTATCCCTCTGTATTCTTGTATGTGTACATGTGCCTCATTCTCCCTTTCTGCTTTGATGTGGGAGTACCTGTAAACTGTTAATTACTGTTATTTGTTGTTGTCACAACTATTATTAGTTTGTGCAAGTGTTTGCAAGCATGTATTAAAAAAATAGTATTAAAACAAAAATGTATAAAATAATAATTTTTGTACACCAATAACACACAGGTGTCAGCATGTAGGGAGTCGGTAGTCCAGAACCCATGTTTAAGGCGTTTCCTTCATGCCAATAAACTGCATGGCTGTCGGGGAGCACAGTCGTTAACGAAGGCAGTCATGATGTACAGGAGCGACATCTGGCTGATGGACGTTGCGTCCGTGGTTCCTTCCCCAGCATGAGGCTCTACTGGGGTGACCATTAATAAACCCTCACTTTTGTATTAATTAAACCCTGGACAGATAAAGCTCAAAAGCCCTGAAAGGCTATTCATCTACGTAAAGGACACACCAAATGCCAAAACACCACTGCCTTGTGGGAAGTTCCTGTAAGAACAAAAGCTAGGGCAACAAAGCCGGACAGAAAATGTGGGTAGGCAGAGCTCATAAGCCCTGGAAGGCAATCAGCTTATGGGAGGAGGAATCCTGAAAATAAACCTCAACCGTCAAAGTCGGAAGATGTCAGCTTACTTGGCATGGGACTAAATATCGGGCATCTACGCACTAGCGAAATGGTCATGCAAACAAAATTATTACGTTATGGTGTCATTCCTATGGGATGTGGACGGGTAGGGATGACGCCAGGCCCCCTGCCTCGAAGGGGCCCACCCCAAGCTACTAGAGCCACAACCTCTGAATCTTCTGAAATGACTAGGGAAGAACAGAGTAATGCAACTGGACACAAACTGACAATTATGGAATGCTGAGGGAGTGAGGCTGAAGAAAACTGAACTACAAAATTTCTTGAAGCAGCATGATATTGACATATGCTGCATCCAAGAGACACCTCACAAGTGCACATAGATTCTCTATCAGGGGATACCAAATCTTCTGACACGACAAGTTAGGTCGTCCAGAAGGAGGAGTCTTGACTGCTGTCAAGAACACGATCACAGCTTGGGAAACCCAGAGATCTCCCCCCCCCCCCCCCCCCCCGGATACAGAGTTTATCACAGTCACTATCAAGGGTTCAAGGGGAGATGTGACAGTATACAACATCAACTCACCACTAAGCAGAAATATTAATCTGGGACCCATCCAACTAAACACAGAAAACTGTATAGCTGTCGGAGATCTAAATAGCCACTCACCTAGATGGGGCTATACAGACCTCAATGTGAAAAGAGAAGAGGTAAAAAACTGGATAATCAGCAACACTCTAGTTCTGATAAATAATCATGACGACCCACATTCTACTCTTGAGCTTGGAGGAAAACTAGCACCCGAGGCTTGGCTATAGCAACTGAAGATGTGGAGAAAGTTACCAGCTGGGATGTATGTCAACAGCTGGGAGGCAGTGATCACAGGCCCATATTCCTATTTATTAACAAAAGGGGAGAAGTTAATAAGGAAAAGAAACCTCCCAGCTGGAACTTAAGAAGGTTAACTGGAGCCTTTTCACTTCCCATTTGGACTACATGTTGAAGAGAGTCTTCCCCAGAAGACTGGAAATAAATGTCAAACTGAAGATCCTCAACACAACTATTCTAAATGCAGCGAAGGGTAACATACCACGAGGCAGCAGGAAAAACTTTAAACCTTACTGGTTGCCTGAACTGGACACTCTGCATTCCAAACTTAGTACCAGGAGGGAAAATATGGAGAAGGATCCGACAGATAAAAATGTAATATTTCATAACAGAGCAAAAGCAACCGTCATCAAAAAGAGAAATAATCAGATGAGCGAAAGCTGGAACAAAAAGACGGCGTCATTTAACCATGAGAAGGACACTTTACATCTGTGGAATCTCACAAAAAGCCTGAATTGAGACAAGACAGAAAAAGCCAGAGTTGTACTCCAAACAGATAATAGAACTGTTACTGGCAAGGTAGCAGCAGATGTGCTAGCTGATACACACCAGAAGGAAAATGAGGTTCATATTGCCATGCAAAGAATAAAAGAAGTACGAAACCAGACCAAGACTCTTCTAGCAGACTCTAGCACAAAAACAACCGAGGCCTGCATGTCAGAAAAGATTACTATGCAAGAGCTGGAAGTTAGAATTGGAGAGTTGCAAATGAAGAAAGCCCCAGGGGCTGACGGCATAACAAACGAATTTCTCTCTCATCTTGGACCTGCTGCCAAGAAGTTTCTCCTCTGCATTTACAACCAGAGCTGGCAAAAAGGTGTGGTACCGTCAGCCTGGAAGGAAGATCTCATCCAGCCTATCCTTAAAAAGGGTGGAGAGAGAAAAAACCCAAAAAGCTACAGACCCATCAGCCTTCTTAGTTGTGTAGGAAAATTGATGGAGAAATTAGTAAATAAAAGACTAATGTGGTTCTTGAAGACAAACTCGGTAATCACCACCACACAGACAGCACAGAAACACAGAGGACCATGTTGACATATCTGACACAGGAAATTGAATATGCCTTCCAGGAAAAAAAAAGTTCTTGCTGTCTTCTTTGACCTCTCTTATGCTTTTGATACAGTTCGGAAAGAAGGCCTACAACTAAAACTGCTACAGGCAGGAGTTGTGCACATGTACAAGTGGATCAAAGACTTTCTTTTCCAACGCAGAGCCAGATTCAGAATTGATGGACACATCGGAAAACTGACAAAACTAAGAGAAGGAGTTCCCCAGGGCAGTGTGATAGCACCAACTCTGTTCCCGGTTTACAGAAATGATATCACAGCAACCTGCCACCAGCACGTTTCTAATACCCTACATGCCGATCGATGACTTTGCAAATTGAACAACCTCTGAATACACTACCACAGCCTTATGTCTGTTACAGAAAACTGGAAAATGTAGAAGTCTGGACCAAAAAGTGGGATCTTAAGCTAAATAATTCAAAAAGCACAGCATCACTTTTCTCTTCCCCCCCCCCCCCCAAAAAAAAAAAGAAATCTGGATAAAAAACCAGCTCATTCCACAGACTGACACTCCTACCTTTCTTGGCGTTACACTTTATTCACGACTAACTTGGAAGTCACACGTAGAGGCAGTACAGAGGAAAGCATTCAAGAAGCTTGCAGTGATGAAAAAATTAACGGGTACCACATGGGGTGCTAACTCCAGAATCCTGAAACAAGTATTTACTGGAGCAGTCAGGCCAGTCATGGAATATGCCTCCACTGCATGGGTGGCAGCAGCCAAGACAACAATGGGAAAAAACTGGACAAGGCTCAGAATATGGGACTAAGGATTGTTCTCGGAGCCATAAAAACCACCCCCATCAGAGAGATAGAGATGATAGCACTGAACCACTCAAATTCAGAAGAAAAAACAAAACTCTTTTACAGTATGAGAAATTAAAAAGACTTCAAAGTCACCCACTGCATTTTGAATTTCAAGAGATAACAAAAAAACAGACTGAAGCATCAGAGCCCCAACCACCTTGCCAGAGAACTGTACAGACAACACCAAGATCTGCTTGAAAGAGATGTTACACCATGGACAAGCAAGCCAGAGAAGGCAAATATAGTCCTAAAGGTACCAGGGATCACTTCAAAAGATGCCCAGTCGGAGACTATGCTTGATGAAAAGAATCCCAACACCACTTGGACTCAGGTTTTCACCGACGGCTCTGTTACAGATGCTGTCAGAAAGGGAGCTGTGGAATATACATTAAACCCCCTAGCAGTAGATCAGAAACTCTCTCTCTACCAGCAGGTGACATCTGCACTAACTTCAGAGCTGAGGCAACTGCCCTCCTCTCTGCAGTCCAACATCTCATCACTCAAGAACACAGAGGGCACCAAATTGTTATACTTAGTGACTCATTGTCTGTTCTCCAAACACTATCAAGCAAAAAACAAGACAAACTAATTGCAGATCTAAGGACCAACATTGGCTTACTCTCCAAGGAAGCAGAACTGGTCTTGCAGTGGATACCAGCCCACTGTGGTATTCAAGGAAATGAGAGAGCAGATGAGTTGGCAAAAGCTTGGAGTAATCTTCCACAACTTCATCCACCACACAGCTATAAGGAAACCAAAACAGCACTAAAGCAGTCTTTCAAGTGGGAGTGGAGAAGGCAGAATGGAGATTACAGACCAGAAAGTGACAGCATAAACAAACTTAACAGGAAAGAACAAACATCAATTTTTAGACTTCGGACAGGACACTGTGGTCTTTGAGCACACCTGTACAGGATAGGCATAAAAATATCTGCTGCTTGTGATTGTGGAGCAGAAAGACAGACCCCTGGGCACATACTACAGTACTGCCCTAACCTCTCTCAGCAAAGACTGGATCTGGCCCAAGGGAGTCACATTGCAAGAGAAGCTATGGGGGACCGGTGGCAACCTTAAACGCACAATCCTATTTGTGACCCAGACGGGACTAAATGTTTAGCATGACTGATGTCGAACGCAGAAGAAGAAGAAGAAGAGCAGGTTTGTGATCATGCCCTGGCTATGTCATAGTCAAGCTCTTGGCCTTTATTTAGCATTTTTTGTGTGTGTCTTTCCTTTCTTTTTTTCCGATCAAGTCTTTCTGTTGTTAGTCATTTTTCAAGCTGAATTCTTCTCATAACATTTTTAAAAAAATAATTTCACGATTGAATGCATATTTTAAAATTGTAACCAACAGGTAGAAATGTAGCACTAAAACAGAGGACCACACAGACCAGTATTTTTCCGTGGATACCGATGTCACAGTCCAAGAATGCTGTTGATGGCAACAGGGACAACATTTTCGAACATGGCAGCTGTACACATACAAATTATGATAACAGCCCCGCATGGGCTGTGACCTTCTCCGGGAAACTAACAGTGAACAGATACGTGCTCTACAATAGAGCATTAGGTAAAAATAATATACAATTACTAAAAAATAATATATAATTGCAATGGTTGTTTCATCTCTTCCTGTCTAGCATTGTATGTTGCTTTTTAATCTAGTATATGCCAACTTTCTTAGGCATTGTAAACACACTTGGTAATGCCGTAATGCCAGATTTGTTCCCAGCTGCAGGCAATTTGGCTTGCATTGGTTTCAGTAGTGGTTTCGAGAGCTGACTGTTAAGAAAGCAGTGGCAAACTACTAAACAGAAGTTTGCCTAGAAAAACCACAACAGTCAAAAATATGCTGGGGTTGGTTCTGCATATGCCAAATTTGTTTTTGCTTGACTAGTAGTTGGGTTAAGTCAAAATCCAACATCAAATCTCTCTGCACATTCTCACACACGCGCCATCCCTTTTTTTTAGCAGCCAGTAAAGAGCTCCAGTTCCAATGGTACCAGCATCAGTTAGATTATATGTTGTCTTGCTTTTATCTGAGTGTAGAATGTTGGCCTGATCTCACTGCCTCACTGCACTACTAGACCAATATAATCTTGCCTAGCTTTGTTTGCCCTGTCTTGTCTTATCTTGCTTTGTCAAGTCTAGAAAGATGGAATATCCAGATCTCCCCCCCCCCCCCCCCCTCCCATTTCCAAAGTATTCCATGTTTGATCAGTTAAACAGAGCACAGAGCTGTGACTACCAGATTTCTATGGTAACTGGATATATTACATACAGTTTTCAAGCCAAATAAACTTTATGTGTTGAATGTCTGTAACTGGCTGCATTGTGTTGAGCCTCCTAGTCATGTTTTTATTCATGCATTTCTTAGTCTTGTCTTGTCTTTTTGTTTGGTCTAGATCTTTTTATAATTAGTCTTGTATTTTATTGCTTTGTCTAGTCCTGCCTAGCCTTAATTTTCTAACTTTATCTTGCTTTATCTACCTGTCTAGACTTGATTTTTATTATTTTTTCTTTTTTAAAAATTTGTCTATCTAGTGGTTTGCGTTCATTTCAACAGCTGTATGGAGTGCTGACCGTTCAGGATCAATGGCAAACTACTGAATGTAAAACTGCCGTTTGAAACCACTAACAGCCAAAAAACTGCTGGGGTTGATTCTACTATGTCCTGTAGAAGATACACAACTAACTTTTTTTCTTGCTTTGATTTGTCTAGTCTTACTTAACTTTTCTTACTTTTTTTTTCTAGCCTTGTATGACCTTCCTCTGTCTAGCTTAATCAAGTCTTTCTTTGTTTTGTTTTTTCTAATCTAACCTTGACATGTTTTATTTTATCTAGTCATGCTTTGCAATGTCTAGTCATCTCTTGCTGTGTCTAAATTTGTTGGTTAAGCCTAGCCTAATCTTGCTTAGCATTGTTTAGTCTAATCTTGTCTGGTAGTTTCAAGTCTAGTGCAGTCATGCTTTGCATTGTCTAGTCTTGTATTATCTAGTTTTGTCTTCTGGTATCTTGTTTTATTGTATACAATTTTATCTGTCATACTCTTTTTTTTTTTTAAAGATTATCTAAACTAGAAAAGTGACTTACGGTACTGTATGGTAATGTTTTCAGTTGCTCACAGACTACAGGGATTCCTACTAGAAAGTTTCAGTGAAGAAGGGACTAATGTGTTCAAGTTTAAGGATCTGGTGCCTACAACCCAAGGCGTGTACACAGTTACATCAACAGCACCACCCTCTCCAATTTCACTTGTCAAGATACAGATTGCCAGTTTGGATGTCAATCGGAATGCCAATTTTCTGACATTGTGTGAAGTTGAAATTTTTGGAGGTAATTATGAACATCAGACAGACTTGCTAGCAATTTTGCCATCATGGGTTTTGTTAAGGTTCTTGGTGTTAATTTAGGGGGTTGCATTAGTGCAGTCGATAGGAGACTCGCTTTCAAATCCATCTGTGACTCGCTGCAGGTTACCGGAGCTCACCAAGCCTCTAGGAAATGGGTACCAGAGTTAAGACTGGGGTAAATGGATGAATGTTGCTATAGCTACAGAGTTGCATGCGGACGGTGACACAGGTGGACAGTTTCTTATCAGCTGTCCGTACTAGTGGCAGAGCACTTATGGTTTATAACCGTGTACAGTGACATTGGTTCACATCTCCTGACATTACCGTTACCTTTTATTTAACATCGGTAAAAAGAAGTTAGATAGCTGTGATTCTTCTTTTCAGTATTTTTCTGCCTATTCAACTTCAAGTGCCTGGAGCAAAAATTGGCAATCAAAACTCTTGAAACCTCTCATTGTGTGATATTTTTATGAAACTGATACTGCTTTTATTATTGTTTCTTGCCCAACTGTCTTCTCAGACTTTTCTTGTCAGTTATTTCTTTACACAATGCTAATTTCTTAGTTTTACCTTCTCTGTTGATATGCCCCATAGATTTCATTTGTTTTTTCCAGATGGTTTTGTATCTGACCTAGCAGCACCAGCAGCTGGCCATATCTCACCTTGTGTTCTTTTCCTTTCACAATAATCTGAATATCAGCATTCAAATATGAGACCCAGGACCCCATCTTAGGAAACGTCATGGAAAGATATAAAACCAGATGAAAAGTAGATTAGTGAGCTTCATGATATAACAAATACAAATGAAGAAAGTGAATGTTGCGGCTACAGAACCTTCATCAGCACAAACAACGTCTAGCAAGTAGAATAAACACGTGTAGCCCAAGACATTTTAGGAAATAAGCATAGACTCACTGTCCCAGCAAGCATGTTATGAAAAATGACTAAAGAGGTTTGCTGAAATTAGATGTGCTGGACCAAAAAGTCCAGATGTCTGTGCCTATCTGTAGACCACAACAAAGTGCTAATCTAATGATTACAGTTGCAATAGCTTAAAGCCACCAGCAGAATGATTGAGATCTGTTTGTAAAATGCTCTATAGCCCCATAATAGGACAACAAAAGGGGCAAGGGGAAAAAGCTTTAACATAATTTATCTAATCCTGCAGATAGTTTTTGTGAGCCTGGCCTGTATCGTCAAGAATGTGAATACAACTGCTCTTTGAAGAAGATTCGAACATTTTCCCCCCAAAAAATAAAAAAAATGACACTAGCTCTAGTTTCCTAATAATTTCATTACTCATTGTCTAGCATTTGTCTGCATGCATAGATCAACACACACAAGATCTTAAGGTATTTTTAGTGCATGCTGAAGGTATTCTTTGTAAATTCTTAATTTAGAATTCAACATTCAGCTAGTTCCCGCACAATTTTTCAATTTTTGTTGCTGAATTTTTAAACTGGACCCCAGAGGGCCAATTTTGTCATTAATTTCCCCCACAAAACCCGCATGGCCTTTAAATTTAGAACCCTTTTTGTTCTCAAAAATGTGATGGTGTGTGGGCAAAAATATTTTTGACAAGAAAAAAATTTATTACCCTGGGAAAAAAGAGGAGTGGGGGCATCATCCCGTTCCATGGAAAAAAAATTTTTCTTTTTTCCCCCGAGGCCGGGGGGGGGCCCCCTGGTTTTTTTTTTTTTTTTTTTTTTTTTTTTTTTTTTTTTTTTTTTTTTTTTTTTTTTTTTTTTTTTTTTTTTTTTTTTTTTTTTTTTTTTTTTTTTTTTTTTTTTTTTTTTTTTTTTTTTTTTTTTTTTTTTTTTTTTTTTTTTTTTTTTTTTTTTTTTTTTTTTTTTTTTTTTTTTTTTTTTTTTTTTTTTTTTTTTTTTTTTTTTTTTTTTTTTTTTTTTTTTTTTTTTTTTTTTTTTTTTTTTTTTTTTTTTTTTTTTTTTTTTTGGGGGGGGGGGGGGGGGGGGGGGGGGGGGGGGGGGGGGGGGGGGGGGGGGGGGGGGGGGGGGGGGGGGGGGGGGGGGGGGGGGGGGGGGGGGGGGGGGGGGGGGGGGGGGGGGGGGGGGGGGGGGGGGGGGGGGGGGGGGGGGGGGGGGGGGGGGGGGGGGGGGGGGGGGGGGGGGGGGGGGGGGGGGGGGGGGGGGGGGGGGGGGGGGGGGGGGGGGGGGGGGGGGGGGGGGGGGGGGGGGGGGGGGGGGGGGGGGGGGGGGGGGGGGGGGGGGGGGGGGGGGGGGGGGGGGGGGGGGGGGGGGGGGGGGGGGGGGGGGGGGGGGGGGGGGGGGGGGGGGGGGGGGGGGGGGGGGGGGGGGGGGGGGGGGGGGGGGGGGGGGGGGGGGGGGGGGGGGGGGGGGGGGGGGGGGGGGGGGGGGGGGGGGGGGGGGGGGGGGGGGGGGGGGGGGGGGGGGGGGGGGGGGGGGGGGGGGGGGGGGGGGGGGGGGGGGGGGGGGGGGGGGGGGGGGGGGGGGGGGGGGGGGGGGGGGGGCCTTTGGAAACCGGGGGGAAAAGGAATTAAGAAAAGGAAAAAAAGGGGGCCCCCGGGGGAAAAACAGAAAAAGAGGGATCGGTTTTAAAAATGTAATAAAAAGGAAAAAAAAGGGGGAAAGGGGAAAAAAATTTAAATTAAAATTTATCTTTTTTTGGATAGTTTTTAAGCCCTAAAAAAAAAGGGAAAATTTTAATACTTAAAAAAGGGGTGAAATTAAAAAAAAAAAAAAAAATGAATAATTGGTTTTTAATAATTTTATAAACTTTTAGATTTGGTGCCCTTCAAATTCCCCAAAAAATTTTGGGATTTTTTTTTGGAGTAAATTTTTTTTAAACTTAAAGAATTAAAAATGGGTTTACATTTAAATTTTTAAAATTTTTAAAAAAAAATTATTTGTTTTTTTATATTGTTTTCTTTAAAATTTTTTTTTTTCAAAAGATATTTTATGATATTTTAAAAAAAAACCTTTAAAAATTTTTTTTTTATTTATTCACCCCTTTTTAAAAAATTTTTATCTTAAAATGGGGGAAAAACCACTTTCGGGAACCTCTTTTCCCTTTTTTTTTAAAAACTTTTTTTTTTTTTCCCCAATTCTTTATTTCCCTTTTTTTTTCTTCCCCACTTTTTTCTTTTTCCCCGTTCCTTTAATTTCCCCCTTTTTACCCCCTTTTTTTCCCTCTTTCAATTCTTTCCCCCACCCCCTTTCCCCTTAAAATTTCTTTTTTTCTTTTTAAAAATTTTTCCCTTTTCCTTTTTTCTTACCGTTTTTATTCCCATGGGAAACCCCCCCCCTTTTTTCATTTTTCATTTTTCCCTTGGCCTTTTTTCTAAAAATTTTTTAAACCCTGCCATGATGTAGAAAATAGACACTCGCCTCAGATTTTATTTGGTTTATGGGTTCAAATCCCAACAGTGTTGGACCTTGGTTTCCGGTCTACCCAAACCTTAAAAGGGGGGAAAGGAAAGTTTGGGGAAAACAAAGGACAGCCCGCATGATGTTGCCGCATCCCCCCATCGAATGCCTTTGGGTTTTATAAAAAATAGGTCATCCACATAAGTAAAAATGCCGAAAACTGAAAAAAAAGGGTTTTTTACAGATTTGTTTCTGATTTTTTGGGTTAGCAGCAGAGCAATAACTACGCCACCGAACACCCCTAGCAAGTATTGACACCTGTTTTTGAAAGGGTTTTTTTTTTTGTCCTTTAAAAGGAAAACAAAAGGGCAAGGAAAAAACTTTTATATAATTTATCAAACCCAAGATAGTTTATGGAGGGCTGGCCAGTTGGGCGGGGAAAGTGAACACAAGTGTCCTGGCCCCGATAAAAATGACACTGCTTTTTCAGAAATGGAGGGTGTCCTTCGGGTGTGTCCTGGTTTTTTCCCAAAGGGGAAAAACTTGCAGCCCAAAAGGGCAGTCAACGTAGGGAATTTACTGTTGGGGTATATCATTCATGATACTTTTATTGCTGTTATGTTTTTAAACCATTTGGGGAATTTAAAATTTTCCCGTTTAGAAAAAAAAAAAATAAAAACTTTTAAAAAAAACAACAATAGGGATAACCACCTCTAATGAATATCAAAAGGAAACCCTGAAAAAAACACAGAAAAAAGATAATTTTGAGAAAAAAAAAAAGACAGAAAAAACTGTTGGTGACAGGAATTTCCCCTTCCAACATTACAGCAAAGGGGCACCCCCCAAATTACCCCCTTCTGTGCCAGCGGGAAAAAAAAGGAACCTTTTATTTTATAATTTATCATCATGTTTTTAGGTTATCTTTTTGTTGTTTAGTCTGAGGTGGTACTGAAACCCAATTTTATGTCATTACCTCCCGGTGTCGTTTGCTTTTACAGCTCACCAGGGGCCCATTGGGTTTGAAAGGGTTTTAAGTGATCAAGGGGTTAAAAATCCCTGGCACCCCAGGTAGTAACCCCCAAATGCTCTATCTGAAGGGTTTAGTTGAAGAAAACTCAGCACAATCCAAAAAAGCTCTGTAGCAATGGCGGGGGATTCTGAAAATACTTTGGGAGATTTTTAAATCCAAATTTTGCACGGGGGAAAAGCCATTAAAGGGTATCACTCTTTTCTGATTTCCCAAATGCCCAAATGATTTTTACGTGCCCCAACCCAAATTTACAAAGGGGGTCCAATCTTACTAACCCCGAGACCAAAGGGGGAATTGCTAGAAGTCCAAGTCCAAAGTGAAAAATCCAAGCCCCTTTCCCGGGGTTGAAAAACCCCCAACCTCTTTGCCGGGCCCAGGCGGACCCTTTCCTCCCAGACCATGCACTTCAACTCTAATTTTTATAGCAACTCTTTTTTAAAAGGGATTTTTTGGGGTTTTCATTGCATTTTTCAGATTTCAGTATCAGATTTTCCCTTCTAATACTCGAACCCAAACGTTTTAACAAAAATAATGGGAGGATTTTTGTCCGTTTGCTTTATGGCTTTTCAAAATCTTTTTTTATGTTGTCTTTTTTTTTCTGCTGGCAGGTTTTACACGTTTTTTTTTCTTTTTTTTTTTTTTTTTTTTTTTTTTTTTTTGACATGTCAGTAAAAAGAGAAGAGTTTAAAAGGGTTTTCATTCCCAAAAGGTTTATGGAAAATTTTAGGCAGAGAGCACAGAACCATTTACATTAAAAATAGGAAAGAAAAAAAACTCACAGGGAGCAAGTACAGGGGGAAAACTACAGTCATCAGTAGAAATTATCCCCTTTCGACAACGTTTCGGCCCCGATTCCTAAAGTATTCGGAGGGGGGGCCCCCTGGGGTTCATGAAGCCCCAGGGCTGCTTTCCCCCCCGCCCCAGAATTACCCGGGGGGTTTTTAACTTTCGGCCAGGAAAAAGACGACTTTGGGGGTTTTGAAGGGGGTTTCTGTGAAAATAAGGGAAACCCCCAAAGGCAGGTAATTAGACAGTCCGCCCCTGATGGACGACCCCAAACGACAAG
>CAJHNH020007935.1:0-2500 GCA_905116865.2 Candidula unifasciata
ACTTGAATAAATATCTGTATTTTTTTTTTTTTTTTCAATACCACAAATAAGGTAATATAAGGACTAGATATTTGTTTACATTAGCACTACTTTCCCATAAGGACTTGATTATTAACAGGTTGCGTGCAAATTACACAAATCTACACCAAATGGTTACTGAGTTACAACTGTTAAAAGTTGAGCGCTATTTTTGGAATGGACTGTTGCATATGGGAGCCATTTAACGTAGTGACTGGACATTTACCTGGCGACCCGAAGGTATGGGATTTAAAAAAGCACAGGAGGTCATCGGATTGTTAAAGCGATTATAATAATAATAATAATAATAATGAAAAATAACAATAAACAGCTGATGAATGGCTGAGGTGATCAGTGCCCATTGGTAGCAGACAGACAGACAGACAGACAGACAGACAGACAGACAGACAGACAGACAGACAGACAGACAGACAGACAGACAGACAGACAGACAGACAGACAGACAGACAGACAGACGGACGGACGGACGGACGGACGGACAGACAGACAGACAGACAGACAGACAGACAGACAGACAGACAGACAGACAGACAGATTATTTGCGATTTTAATACCACTGTATATTTAACCCGTTAACCCCGGTGACCTGGGGGAGGTTGTTAAACTGACTTGCTTTTGACGTCCCTGTTTCAGCTTAAGAAAATATAGTCACCCTATGAATAGAACATATTTGAAAATAATATGAGGTGTGTAAACAAAAACTTAAAAATATACTTTCGATGCATGGTGGGGACGGGGGAAGTCGGGCCGTTGAAGCCTCCTTTTCCCCTCCCTCTTAAATTTGGGGAAGGAAGGGGGCGCTCAAGGAATCTAAGCCGTCAATTTACGGCGCTTCATTTGATCGGATTAAAAACTTCAGTCTGACGCTAGAGAAAACAATGTTTACCGAGAAAGATACGTAAAGATTCCCCGATGGACTTCTAATGTAGTAGTAGTAGTACATTTTACCCCACTAGGACATATCATCAGGTGCCTTGCCGACTGGCGTGGGCGATCATGCCTCTCCATAATCTGCGATCTCCTGCAGCATGTATCAGTTCGTAGGCCGACACACCTCTATGCCATGCAACAAGGCTGTCAAGCATCTTCTCTCGCTGTCTTCCATTATCTCTCCTTCCACAGATCTTTCCAGTGGTCACAGCATTTTCTATTTTCCCTCTTCTCACAACATGGACGAAAAATGATGACTGTCTCCTTCTGATGTCTGTGATAAGTTGTCTTCGGGCTCCCGCCTCTTTCAAAAAATCTTGGTTGCTCGTTTTGGCTGTCCACGGTATTCTAAGCATTCTTCTGTAAAATCACATCTCTGAGGCCTCTGGAAATTGTTTGGCCTGCCTACCGATTGTCTGGATTCACAGCCATATGTTAAAACTGGATGTATGTAGCAAGCAAGAATTCTTTTTCTAACTCTCAATGACAAGGATATATTGCACAAGATGTTTTTCATTTTATAAAATGCAGTTTTTGCCTGTCCAATTCTGTTTCTTATTTCAGTTATGCATCTTCCATCTGATGTTATCCATGTGCCCAGATACTTAAATTTCTGTACTTGTCCTAAAATAACACCATCGACTTTTATTACACACTTAGGAATAATTCGTTTCTTTGATACCACCATTACTTCTGTCTTCCTATTATTCAAACTGAGGCCCATTCTTCCACTTTCTAACACCACTATGTCTATCATTTCCTGTAGTTCTTTCTGGCTTGTTGCTATCAAGACTGTGTCATCAGCAAAACGTAAATTGTTTAGATTGTGCCCACCAACCACAAATCCGGGCATATCAATTAAAGATACTAGGACATAAGACAAGCGATAAACACCCGATGACACAAAGTGCCACCATGTGGATGAGGATCACCCGCGGAGAGGTCACAGAAACCGCGTCGAGCCATTAGGCACAATTATAACCGGGCTATACTGCAGCCGCTGGCAAGAGCCAGAGTGGGGCTTCAAAATAACGAAAAATTGCATCCCACAATGGGATCACTTTCATAGGTAGAATGGCTTAAAATGTTAAATTAAGTAACTCTTACCTCACAGATGACTGGCCTTATCGAAAGAGTCGAAACTTTTCCCAAGTGCCGATACGTTCTAACTCTCTGAGACTTGCTGGTATGTATTAATTCACAACGCTTATTCTATTTTTGCTTTTTAAAGATAATTTTTTTTAAACTTTTTTCTTAAATCTTTCTTCTTTTTTTTTTTTAATATATGATAAAATTGTGTTACTGTGATTGCCTGCTTGTCTGTGTTACAGCCCTTGCTTGCATATTTTCTGTCCGAATGTTAAATATTCTGGTCACTTTTCAGTGGCTTGTCTCCAGATGCTGTCCCGCCTCGCCCACGTTGTGGGTGGAGATTCGATGCGCCGCACACTTCAGGTGTCCATCTAGAATAGGCTGTGTACACACAGCCACTATATAGGAGCATCACCATCGTCGTCATCATCATTAACAT
>CAJHNH020007935.1:5000-207500 GCA_905116865.2 Candidula unifasciata
TTTTTTTCTGATCCGTCGGATGTCCACAACCTTTTTCTTATATACTACCAATCATTTATAATACAGATTTCCTTCCATGCCATAATGTCAAACTATCTAACTTATCTCTTTATCGCCAGTTTCCGCATCGTTAGCAGGATCTGCCCTTCTCAGAGGGTGTTAAAAAGATTCGACTGTCTTCTAATGAAATATGCATATTAGTTTTTTATATTTTACTTTTGTTAAGCTCACAGAACTCTTTTTGCGGCTGCAGAGGAATGTGGTACTGCCAAAAGATTAATTATACATGTTGATACTAATGGAAAGCGATTTTCATCCTTTCATTCGGATATCGCTAAACATGTAAAGAATATAGAATATGTATCTGAAAGGATTATAGTATTGCAACTCTACGGGAAAACAAGAAATACAAGCATTGTGCAGGTATACGCACCCAACAATGATGGTTACACCTTGGAAGAGAAAGATAACTTCTTTGACTCAGTGTCGGATATCATCAGTCAGATACACGCAAATGATGATCTTATGGTAATAGGTGACCTAAATGGGCATATAAGGCAGAGGCGAACATCGTGGGAGGAATATATCGGGCCACACTCAGACAACAGCAAAGTCTGCAATTACAACGGGCAGCGTATTTTAGAACTTTGTGCAGAGCATGGCCTTTATGTCACCAATAGTTTCTATCAGCATCGACAAAGCCAAATAAACACCTGGTATAAATAGAGCAACCCAGACCAGGCCGCACAGTTGGACTACATACTAAATCGACAAAAGAGAAGAAGCTTAGTAAAAGACACAAGAGTAATTCCTAACATCTCTTTAAATACAGACCATCGACCGCTGATCGTAAAAATAAGCGAAGCAACAATTAACAAAAAACCAAAAACATCAGTACGTACCTCAATGATTGACATAAGACACCTAAGCAATCTAGACAACCAAGCAAAAGTACAGGCAGAAATTACGGCGAAGATGGCTGAGCTAATAACATCAAGTGACAATGTGGAAGCTGCGTGGCAAAAATTTAAGAACACTCTTCCTAACTGCCTAACAACACTCTGTGGTATTAGATACACAGGAGGAACGTTCAGGGAAAAAAACAGCATGGTGGAATGATAACGTAAAACAAGCAGTGAAATGTAAAAAGGAACAATACAAGAAATGGCTTAGATCCCGCTCAGATGACGATTTTATCAAGTACAGAATTGCCAGGCGACAATCTGCAGGAGAAATTAAACAATCCAAGGAAACATCCTGGATCATGTATGGGGAAAATCTTACCAAAATATGTGCTAAATCTAGTAGACAGTTTTACAAAACCATTGCAAAAATGAGAACTAGAGATGAACCATTCCAGCCATCTGAATATGTCAATGATAGTCAAGGCAAACCCATATGAGGAGGGCAAGATCAGAGAAAGGTGGAAAGAATATTTTCAGACTCTTCTGAATGTAACAGGAAATGAGGAAACAGTACCATTTACATCCAGATGTACAAACGAGGAACAGCCTACAATAATCGAACAAGAAGTCAGAGAAGCAATCAGATGCAGTCCCCAAAATAAGGCATCAGGTGTTGATGGAATATCAGCCGAGGCAATACAGGCTTGTGGAGAAATTGGAGTCACCTGGCTACTCCACATATTTAGGAAAGCCTGGAATGAAAGAACTGTACCAATAGACTGACAAAGAGCCCTTATAGTCCCAATTTGGAAAAGAAAAGGCAATAAGCAAGATTGTAACAATTACAGAGGCATTTCCCTTCTAAGCCACGTAGGAAAAATGTTTACCAAAATTCTGGAACAACGAATTAGATCCGTTGTAGAACCGATCCTGAGCCCATCACAGGTCGGATTTAGGAAAGGAAGAGGGTGTACTGACGCTATTTTTGCTTTAAGACAAGTTAGCGAAAAGACAATAGAACACAGACATCAAATGAACATCGCTTTCATAGATCAAGAAAAAGCTTTCGATAGAGTAAACAGAAATTTATTATGGAAAGTTCTTGAAAACTGCGGTATAAATGGAACAATTTTAGATTGTGTTAGGGCTATTTATAGACAAAGTGAAAGCGCTATTAGAACAAGAGCTGGCATCACAGACTGGTTCCCAGTAACATCAGGAGTAAGACAAGGTTGTGTATTATCACCTTTACTTTTCATAATATTTATGGACAATATTAATAAAATAGACATAACACCAACATATGTCGATAAACAGGAGGACTTCAATGAGCTGCTCTTTGCCGACGATCAATGCCTATTTCACAGCGATAGTAAACAGCTGCAAGACCACATAAACCTACTACACGACAGTTGCCTCAAGCATCATATGAAGATCAATACTGAAAAGACAGAAGTCATGAGCATAAGCAAAGAGCAACAGACCATCGACATAAAGATTCTAGATCACAGCCTAAAACAAGTGCAAGAATTTAAATACTTGGGAAGTATCTTTACATTAAATGGTAAAATAGACAGAGAGATCGAAGCAAGAATCCAACAAGCCAACAATGTCGCATACCAGCTTGCCCCAATTTTAAAACACCCTGCTGTCCCAGCTGAGATAAAAAGACAAATTATAAATACAATCTTTATACCGACAGTAGGTTATCAATGTCAGACTTGGACATTAACAAAAGAACACGAGAGAAGACTAACCACCTGTGAAATGAGATGTTTGAGAATGGCTGCGAATAAAACCAGAAGAGATCGAGTGAGAAACGATGTGATTACAAGAACTATTGGAACCATACCCATCGTTAAATGTATTGAGAAGCAAAGAATGAAATGGTTTGGTCACCTAATGAGAATGGAACCAACGATGCCAGCATCAAGAGCATAAAACATGAAAATCGAAACACCAAGAGGCAGGGGAAGACCAAGAAGAAGATGGATTGAAGGAGTCACGGACAACTTGAGACCTCATAACATAATGGCATATGAAGCGACTGGGCGCGCCCTGGCTCGGTTGCCGATCATCTGATAGACTGCGACGCCTAGCGGCACAAGCAGATTTTGACAAAAGAAAGAAGAAGATGATTTTTCAATCCTATGGAGAGGGAGATATGACTGTGTCAAGGGGAGAGGAAAAGGGGGGGGGGGTGGATATGACAGACACTGTTTGCTGAGAGCTATTTTCTTTCCTCTCCATTTCACCATTCTGGGACTAAACCGCGTCGAAAATTTATGACATCATTGTTTACGTTTCTGAATGACTGATATCGTCTTGTAGACTGATTACTTGTAATAATAAAACAAAAAACACTGCAGGCAGATCGCATTCATCTGCTCATAGTGGAATTACAGTTTTGCCACCAAACATTTGGGAAACCTGTCGACACAACACCAGAAGCACTGTGTGACAACATGCGTGACAGCAGTTAGTGTAACCTTAACTCCAACCCGAACCTTAACTCTAGGCCTAATCACTTCTAAAGCATAATTCTATGCGTTTATGTTAAGAACTTGGGAATGTCGTTCGGATGTTTGCAAGCATGCTGATGTCGGACCAGTGAGACTAGTTGATATGTAACACACAGCATTTGTCTTCTCAACTTTAGTTTCTCTTTGAACAAAGAAGACACAGACAATAGATTGCACAATTCCCCGTGTGGGTTCCGGGGCCCTATCGTGGGGGAAAACAAGAATAGACCCTCTGCCTACCCAAAAGCATGTCGTAAGAGTCGACTAATTGGGGAGCTTCCTTTGAAGTCGGAGTGCATCTGCCTGAGAGGCAAGGAACCAACAGTCTTCATTCAAGTGAATGAGATCTGTAAAACTGATGCACACACAACACTCAAGTTCTGGAGCAGGACTGCAGTTCAGAAGTGGACGAACAACCAGAACTTTCCACCAGAGTGTACAGCTGGTGAACGCGAAGGAGAAGAAGATTGCACAATTTATTGTCTGGCATTTCGGCTGTATCTCGTCAGGTACATGCTACAGTAACAATTGATTACCATGAAACACATCAATGAATCCTTCGAACTGAAACACAAAATAAATTACATTTAAAGACTCTGTCAATGTACTTCCTGGGTTTCTAGAACTAAATCAGTGTAAAGAATACAACACTAATATACAATCAGTCTAGAGAAAATTACAAGTACACGAGAACTTTGTAAATCTGAAGAATAATAGAAACACATTAGTTACCAATCTGTGTAGAGGACATACAAGCGACATCCTAATACCCGGTGAACACAGAGACAAACGCAGCAAGAGAAACCTTGACATCCTGTCAACACAGAGACTAACGCAGCAAAAGAAACCTTGACATCCTGTCAACACAGAGACAAACGCAGCAAGAGAAACCTTGACATCCTGTCAACACAGAGACTAACGCAGCAAGAGAAACCTTGACATCCTGTCAACACAGAGACAAACGCAGCAATAGAAACCTTGACATCCTGTCAACACAGAGACTAACGCAGCAAGAGAAACCTTGACATCCTGTCAACACAGAGACAAACGCAGCAAGAGAAACCTTGACATCCTGTCAACACAGAGACTAACGCAGCAAGAGAAACCTTGACATCCTGTCAACACAGAGAATAACGCAGCAAGAGAAACCTTGACATCCTGTCAACACAGAGACTAACGCAGCAAGAGAAACCTTGACATCCTGTCAACACAGAGACTAACGCAGCAAGAGAAACCTTGACATCCTGTCAACACAGAGACTAACGCATCAAGAGAAACCTTGACATCCTGTCAACACAGAGAATATCGCAGCAAGAGAAACCTTGACATCCTGTCAACACAGAGAATATTACAATAAATCAGGGTCACCGATAGGATTATTTTGTGCTGGAGTAAGAGGAACATGTTCCCCCACCCCACCCCTATCTCCCCACCTTCACATAAATCCTATCTTCAAAGAAACGCCATTGAGGTCTGTAACTACCGCTTTTGCGGTGTAGGCAGAGGGTCTTTAAGCCTGAGGATTTAAGGCCGCCTGGCTAAGACTGTCGCTACAGACTGTGCAGGTCAAGATTTTTTTTCGCAAACCCCCCCCCCCCTTCCCTCCCCCACCCCATCATGCCCTCACCCCTACACAAAAGCAAAATCCATAACCTTACCCAGGATCCAAACTCTGGTCTCCCTCATTAGAGACTTGTTTTCCTATTTTATCTTAGAGGTTAGGTTGCGTATCCTTTACAGGACGTTGCAGAACCTAGGCAAATTTACGTCCAGTTGCCATTGCTTCTGGACGGTCGGCCCCCTGATACCACTGTCGAAACCAACACAAGGCGTATGGCCCGCAGCTGGGATTGAACCCGGCACCCCGGCATTTCGAAGCGTTCGCATCGACTAAGCTACAGAGCGGACAGTATCTTAGAGACTAGACATAAATCCCTATCTTAAAAACTAAGCATCTTAAGATAAAAAATGCATGCATACATACATGTAAATGCTTGATTTTGCAGAAATGAATGATTTTTAATATGATGCTTGTTTAAGTTTACAATTTAAAAAATTCCTGCTATTTGGTTTTTATATTTTTCAATGTGCCTGCCACTTTAACAGAGGTTATGTCAAACAAGGCAGTTTAGCTATACACACAAGGTATAGAGTATGAAAAACGCTCTCCATCGTGGGTCCCCTTAAAGCTCCATGGGTCGAGGAACAATGTACCGGCTGCACCCCCCCCCCCCTATTTTTTTTTTTAATCTCTACTCCGCCCTTGAAGAAGAAGCTTAACCTTCAGTCCATCTCTAGAGCAACTTAAAAAGAAGTGTGTAACATAAACTAATGAGATAATTAGAAATCTGAGACCTTACTAAACAGGTTAATGTCCAGCTACAGTTCAGCATGCAGATCGTATGGTCCTCGGGCGGGTTACTGGAGCTAACTTCTAAACGATCAAAAACCTGGCCAATTCTTTGAACTTCGCGCGGAAGGTCGAATCAGCCTGCCCTCATCTTTCAAATAATTACTAATTTACGCACGCTTGCGCATCTCCAATAAAATTGCTACCTTTTTTAAGACTGACGACGGAAAGATTAAAAAAATATGTTGAAGAAATTAATGCAAAAGAATTGATCGATGTTAGTAGAAGCAGAGGACAAAAATAAGAATAAATGACAGGCGTAGACCTAGAGGACAGAAGTAAGAAGAAAAAGAAAAAAAATAAATTAGTGAGGAGAGAAGTCAGTTTATATGACAGGGGAAAGAAATAAGAGTAGATGATAAAAGCGAAATTAGAGGAAAGAAGAAAGATTCGATTATATAAGTAGAAGCAGATGATAGAAGTCACATTTGATGATAGAGAAAAAGAAGAATTATTGGTGGACGCAAGTAGAAGTGCAGAAAAACAAAGTAAGATTAAACAGTGTAAGTAGAGGACAGAAGAAAGTTAGATAATACAAGAAGCAGTAAAGGACAAAAGCAGATTACATATTAAAGGTCAAAGTAGAGGACAGAAGTATGAATAGAAGACAGAAACAGAAGTAAAGGACAGAAGTAGGAGTAGATAAAACACGCAAAAGTAGGGAACAAAAGTAAGATTAGATAACACACGTAAAAGTAGGGAACATAAGTAAGATTAGATAACACATGCAAAAGTATGGAACATAATTAAATTTGATAACACACGCAGAAGTAGGGGACAGAATTAAGATTAGATAGCACGCGTAGACGTAGAGGATAGAAGTAAGATTAGAAGTTGAGGACAGAGGTAAGATAAGATAGCACACGTAGAAGTAGGGAACAGAAGGAAGATTAGATAACATATGCAGAAGTAGGGAACAGATTTAATTAGATAACACACGTAAAAGTAGGGAACATATGTAAGATTAGATAATACACACTGAAGTAGTGGACAGAAGTAAGATTAAATTACACAGGTAGAAGTATAGGACGGTCGAAGTAGAGGAGAGAGGTAAGATTATATGACATAAGTAGAAGTAGAGGACAGCAGTAAAATTAGAAGTCGAGGACAGAGGTAAGATTAGATAACAGAAGTAGAAGTAGAGGACTTAGGTCAAACTGGATGACACAAGTAGGAACAGAGGACTCAAAATGAAATAAGATGACACAAGTAGAAGTAGAGGACAGGAGTAAGATTAGAAGTCGAGGACAGAGGTAAGATCAGATAGTACATTAGAAATAGTGGACAGAAGTAAGATTATATGACACCAGTAGAATTATAGGACAGAAGTAATATTAGATGACACAAGTAGAAGTAGAAGACAGAAGTAAGATTAGATGACACAAGTAGAAGTAGAAGACAGAAGTAAGATTAGATGACACAAGTAGAAGTAGAAGACAGAAGTAAGATTAGATGACACAAGTAGAAGTAAAAGACAGTCGAAGTAGAGGATAGGGATAAGATTAGATGACATAAGTAGAAGTAGAAGACAGAAGTAAGATTAGATGACACAAGTAGAAGTAGAAGACAGAAGTAAGATTAGATGACATAAGTAGAAGTAGAAGACAGAAGTAAGATTAGATGACATAAGTAGAAGTAGAAGACAGAAGTAAGATTAGATGACACAAGTAGAAGTAGAAGACAGAAGTAAGATTAGATGACACAAGTAGAAGTAGAAGACAGAAGTAAGATTAGATGACACAAGTAGAAGTAAAAGACAGTCGAAGTAGAGGATAGGGATAAGATTAGATGACATAAGTAGAAGTAGAGGACAGCAGTAAAATTAGAAGTCGAGGACAGAGGTAAGATTAGACAGCACATGTAAAAGTAGAGAACAGAAGTAATATGAGATGACACAAGTGGAAACAGAGGACAGGAGTAAGATGGATGACACAAGTTGAAGTAGACGACAGAAGTAAAATTAGATGTCAGAAGAAGAAGAAGACGACAGAAGCAAATTTAGATGACACAAGTAACAAATAGGGGATAGAAGTAAGATGAGATGACAGAAGTAGAAGCAGGGGACAGAAGTAAGATGAGATTACAGAAGTAGAAGTAGACGACAGAAGCAAGATGATACAAGCAAAATAGTTGCTTCATCATTTTATTTATAATCCATTCTGGTCCAAATTCTTCATTGACTGGGTTGTCCAATAAACAAGGTCTGACTGTTAAGTAATGAGACTAATTCCATAAAAATTAAAATAATCAACAGTTGAAGATATAACCTGTATCTGATTCAAAGTAAGCCCCATGTGCATTGATTCAGCAAGTGCCAGAATCTTATAAACATTAGAACGACCTCTGTAGTTCCTCTGTTGTTATGGCCCTTAAAGTCGATGTTACGGCCCTTTGGATGTCATCTGTATCGTCAAAGAAGCGTCCTTTTCATGGTAACTTTAATTTTGGGAATATAAAATAATCACAAGGAGACAAGTCTGGGAAATCGTGTGAAAGGCTGAGAACAAACACTTGTTTTGGGGCCAAAAATTCTTGTTTTGATATTTCTCTTGGGTACTCAACCCGCTGATGTTTTTGGTCATCAGACAACGAATGTGGTACAAACCGGCTAGCAACTTTTTGCGGGCCAAAATGGTGCACTAATGTTATGAATGGTCTCTCTATTAACACCAAATTCATCTGCCATCATCCTCAAAGTAAAACAATTATCTTTTTGTATGCGTTCTCTAGACTTTTGCAATGAGTTCATCATTACGAACAGAAATTTGGAGTCCAAATCTAGGTGCATTAGTAATCATTTCCACACCACTTTTGAATCGTGGATACCACGTGAAAATGTGTGCACGAGATAAACAACTATCTCCATAAACGCACTGCATTAGTTGAACTGTTTCAATCGCGCTTTTTATGAGTTTTTAAAGGAATTTAAAGTTAGCTTTTTGCTCCACGCTGATTTCGTGAGAATCCACCTCTGACTGGGTCAACAAAATGGCGGCTTGTTTGTTGTCTGCGATGAAAAGTTGCCAGATCATAGATGAATGTTGCCTCTTTAGATTCCATGCTTTGCTTCATAGATGGCCTTTTTGTCTTGGACATAATAAATCAGTCTCATTACTTAATTGTAAGTATGAGGGAAAGTTATTAAGTAAAGGCAGTTATTTCCCACTCTGCAGGGAACAGTATGCAGAAGAAAAAATAACCGTCTTTTGGAATGTCAATTATAAACTTCCTTTAGGGTTTTTACATTCGCTTCCCAATCTTCAGGGCGGTATGGGATCGAACTACGAACAGGGGTGAGAGGGTGGGATGTCTTTGAGCCTAAGAATTTAGAACCGCATGGTTAGAGCAGTCACTATGGATTGTGTAGATTCACGTTTTATTTCTATAGTCATAATCTAGTCATCCCCTTGTGAGATGCAAATTTTCTTTATTTTGAAGCCCCACCCTAGCTCTTGCCAGAGGCCTCAATATAGCCCTGCCTTAAATATGGTCTAATGGTTGAACGCGGTTTCTGGGACCTCTCCACGGGTGATCCTCATCCACATGGTGGCACTTTGTGTCATCGGGTGTTTATCGCTTGTGTGATGTCCTAGTGGGGTAAAATCTATTACTACTACTACTACACTTCTATAGTTACCCTATTTGATTCCAATAAAACTCAAGACTATTACTCTAGAACTACACACACTTTGAATAAGAACATTTTGAGGTTAAAAGTTGTATTAGGCCGACAGAAATAAGCAAAATCAAGAGAGAGACAGCACGCGCCAAGGATCCTCATAAGATTTCAAAGTAAGCGTTCACAATAGTCATCCCTTATTTCACTACTTGGGTTGGCGGCGGATACCGTCCGCAAAACCTTTAGCTGCTGACTGAACCATCTGGTTACAGCTGCCACGACCTCTGTGTCGGTGTGAAGTCGTTCCTTAAGATATTTTTAAAAAGTTAGTTAATCGACAGATTATCCTTACTGTACATGGGAAAAGTCAAAAAGCGCTCGAATCCCATCTTCAGTATGTCCCTCAGCGTGTGACGACTGATAACACCTGTTCTGTGGTGGGTTACCTCTATAGTTCTCATGTCTGGCATTACCTCTTTTGACATGAAGTTCTTGCAGTCTTTTGGGTGTCGTCAGCATCGTCTCCTGAATCACTTACTCGTCCTGCCTCCTTAGAGCATTTAGAACATCAGCCCTGTTCATTGGTTGCCCTGCATCTACCGTCGCCCTGCCGGCAACAGTGTTGCCACTTTTCTTTGACAAAAAAAATATCCAAAACGGTGTCAAAAAATATCTAAAACGATCTAAATCTGCGTGGAAAAGATCTAGAAAAAACATCCAAATTGAAAAAGTCAAAAATTACATAGCTTTTGTAATGACTTACCCTACATAATCATGTCCTCACCTTCACTGATGTCTGCCTCACAAGATCCACAGATAAACTTAGCTTGGATAATGAAGTTGAAGCTTCAGATCCAAAATGACCCTGGTATGCTTTAGCTGTTCAAATTTCTTTATCAGTGGAACAGTAGTCTTATTTCTCTAGTCTCATCAGGCCAAATTTTAATGGCACGATAGCATTTAAGAGGTCAAATTTCATCCTGTTTTTTAGGTTAGATTTGATATAATTCCTAGCACTGAAAACTCTTTCTATGTCAGCATTTGAGTGGGGTAGTATCATGGCAGACATGGCACTTTAAAGAGCTTACAGAATGGACTGTTTGATGAGGCATCTTTAAACATCTCACTTCACTCCAAAACGCTTAAGTTTGTTTGTCCATTTAGCTAACTTTATTTTGGTTAACTGATATTCTGCTTCCGCGACATTATTATCAGTAGCCCCTAAAAATTTCATAACTTTACAATATTTAGGTATGTCCTTTATTGGCTGAAGTATGTTGCTCACAGAAAAAAGTGAAATATTTTTCAAAACATCTAGATTTTCAGGAAGTCTCTGCTTCAATAATGAGACAAGGAAATCTTGACAGCGTTCTCTAAAGTTGTTCTCTTCATTCTCTGTTAACAGTCCTTTTGTTTTTAAATCATCAATTTTTGATTCGATTTAATATCCAAGGTGTGGCTTAGGAACCAAATAGCTCTCTATAGTGCAAGTGAGCAAATCAGCTTTAGAAGTTGGCAACACCAGTCTTTTACCGAGTGAAATAGCAAGGTGAGATCATCAAGTAATTTAACTTTATCAACAAGTTTAGATTTTCGGTGGTGTGGAACCATCATTCACGGTTGTATATAATGTATTGCTGTTGTCTGACAAATGATTTGGAAATCAGTAAAGTGTTTCAGCAATAAGGTATTCCAAATTCCTTGGTAAATATTTAGATGAAGCATGTGATAATGCTAGCTGCAATAAATGACGCATACATTTTATAAGTATTAACGATGGGTTAGCTTCCTTCAACTTGGCATAAATGCCATTGTTTATACCAACCATCAATGAGGCATTATCAGTACCAATTACAGCCAAATTCTTCAAGCATAACTGTTTGCTGATTAAAAGGTCCTTCAGTTCCTAAACTATACTTTCTACATCACACTTTTCAAATTAATAAACTAGTCCAAGATTTTTTTACAAATCGATCAAATGGTCACAGTTTGAAATTGCGCAGTGACAAATTAAAAACATTGCGACTGATACTTCAACTTTTGATGATTAATTTATCAGTATAGTTCTGAAAACAGATGTCAGCGGTGTAATATCTGTAAATGAAACTGCAGTTTTAAGCTTTTTTAGTCTCTGCATGACTCTTTGAGTTTTGTATTTTCGCTTTGATTTCACACGTGCAGTACTCACAACAAGCTTTGGTCATATCACCAGTTTTTAATTTTGTCATCATGCAACCACTCTTTCCAAATTTTTTGCTCATACTTTACTTTTGCATGTTGAAATGTTTTTTTCAAAGTGAAAGCCACATAAGAAGGTGAGCAATTATTTTGTTTTTAATCACATGAAAAAGAAACGCAAAGTCAGCACAGTGAGGATACGGTTGAAACAAAGTTAGTATGATTTACGCGCGTTTTTATTAATCAGTACCGGGGCTGCCAGATATTTGTGCGTTGACCCCAGTGAGAGTTCAAAGTTCAAGTAATGGCAGTTGTCACAATGTACATGCCAGACCAAAACAAAAATATTGTAGCAAATATTTTACACAGTAATTATTAAATTGACAATGAAAGAAAAAAATCTATAAAATATCTAACACCATATGGAAAAAATCTAGAAAAATATTTATGATCTAAACGTCAAAAAACAGTATCTAAATGCAATGAAAAAGATCTAAATTTGGATATAAAAGATCCAAAGTGGCAACACTGGCCGGCAAGGCAATCCAGTCGTTCATTCTCTTACCCAGAGTGCCAAGGTACAAAAATAAAGCTGAAATGAGAGCCACTAGGTGGCAAATTGGGACTGTGAAGTGAATGTCAGAACGTCCTACCTCTTCCGTGCGAACACTGCCTTCATAACCGAAGTCCTTCTTCGCTGAAGGTATGCGGTATTAGATAGTTGTTTGTCAGGACTCGGTGTTGTGTCCATTAGTTGTCCCATTCTTGGAAAGGGCATCAAAGGGATGGAAGGGTTGCTGAGTTCCCATGCGTGCTTGCCAAGTGAATTGATGACGTTAAATTTGAAACGGGAATGGCATTTCTCAAAATAAATGAAGCCCCCGCGGATTGTGAAGCTCTGCTGTAGCAAGATTATCTTAAGTTACTGGTACGTCTGGATTTTTGTCATCGGGGAACGCCGGTGTGTTGGGAAATAAACAGGCGGACAGGCTGGCCGGCTCTGCACAACTTAGTGGAATACTGATACATGATAGGGCAGACGTAGTTGGCGCCTTGTTGGAGAGCGCGTACAGTTCGGAGGAGCAGATGGATCACCACAGTCTGGTGAGATTGATGCAGGGGGGAGTGACGAGAGGTTCTGGCAGATGCTGGAGGCTCAGAGGAAAGGCAAGACGGACATTTAATCAGAATGCTACTGGCACCATTAGTATCGAAACTCTCCCCTGGCTGCTGAAGATGGGGACAGAGCGCTTATGGAAATGCCCCGAGTGCATTGATGTCGGTTCTTGAATAAAATAAAATAAAAATCATGTTAATGGTACACAACTGCGACTGGTGATGCGACGTGACGTCCCGTTTTCACTTGGACAGTCCCGTTTTGTGTGTATGTGTGCACGCGCTCGCGTGTGGGTATATGTGTATATAACTATGTACAAGTTTTTTTGTCAAGATTATTCCTATAATTTTTTGGGTGAATACTCAGGGAACGACCATGGCGCGCGCGTACCCACATAAAAAAAAATTATAGGAATAAACTCGACAAAAAAACTTGTATATAGTTATATACACATATATAAACTAAAAGGGTGACCATATTTCGAGCTGAAAACGAGAATATTCTGAGCTGAAAATGGGACGTTCAAAAACGACCTTGGCTGCAACCTGTTTAGCCTAGGTATAAATTCAGCCCTGCGTGTGTATCATCAGCATCTCCATGAGTGAAGTCAGCAATTCAGTCAATGTGGGTCACTCCATAAACGTGACCATCATTAGCAGAACGTCAATCTCATCAAGTCTTGTTTAAAAGAAAATTCAGTCCTTCGCCAGATCCCCCCCCCCCCCCCCCCCCCCCCGTGCACTTTCCTACCCAAGGTGTCAATTACATCCTGTGCCCATCTTCGTGCTGGTCGGCCCCGTCCCTCTTTTCTGGCAGCACTCCTTCTGCCATTAATTCTTTCCAATCCGCTGTGGTACTTGTTAAAACCAAAATATTTCAGTTACAGAGACACGATACTGTTTACGACCATTAAAAAAAAAGAGGCAAAAAGTAAAACAGACAAGTTCAAACAACTCAGATGTGAAGCAAACAGATTTGCTGCAGTACTAGAGAGTGATACGCAGACAAAACAGAGGTGCAGATATTTCTCAATGAAAAATTAAAACACACACAAACACAAACCAGTTTAATGCAGACAACAAGGCAGAGTGACAAGATAAAATTATATGAGTAAGATATATGAGAAAAATTACCATTAGAGAAGGATTAAGAGGGACAGAAACAGGGAGAAAGAGACAGGGAAGAAAGGGGGAGAAGAGAGAGAGAGATGAAGGGTGGAACTGACAAAGAAAATTTACAAGCGTAAACAGCAAAATACAGGGCAGAGAGAGAGATATTAACAATAAATACAAAGGCAAATGAACACAGCCAATAAAACTCTTCAAAATTCAACTGGATAAAAGATCACATATACACATACACACAAACAGACAGAGAGTACACACACGACCATTAAATGAAACACCAGTAAATTGATAAAATTTTCATCAGTGACCAAATTATACAACCAAAAGTTTATCATAAGCACATATAGACATTACTCGAATAAACATTCAACTGATCTCATAAAACTGTAATTAATGAAACAATGATACAACCAACAGTTGATCATAAGCAAATATAAACATAACAGACACTACTGAAAAAAAAAAAATTAAACTGATCTCATAAAACTGTAATTAATGAAACAATGATACAACCAACAGTTGATCATAAGCAAATATAAACATTACAGACACTACTCAAATAAACATTCAACTGATCTCATAAAACTACAATTAATGAAACAATGATACAACAAACAGCTGATCATTACTAAGGATTACCTTGTGACACTACTCAATCAATATTCAAATTAGGTTTTGTCCCAGAAAGGTAAAAATGCTGGTCCATGCAACAATAAAAATATCAAAAATGGCTATAAAACAACTTAACAACAGCAAACAAATTGTGCTGGAAATGGTCAAAGTCAGAAACAATACAATGATCAATCATTTACTACTGATCCTTAGCAACTGCTGTATAAGTGGGAACAAGTCGTTCTCTATATAATTTTTAAAACAAATTAAGCAAAAGGTTCAATGTTAAATATTTCTAATGTTTAAAATAAGAAATATACCCACAAAAGGGGTAAAACAGAAAAAGAAAATCATATAGATATAGCTGCAAAATCATAGTAAACAGGTCACCCCATAGTTGCTCCGTTACTATATCAATAAAAACTACACAGAATGTCCATCACTGCCCCTTGGGGGGGGGGGGGGGGGGGGGGGGGGGGGGGGGGGGGGGGACACACAGACAGGTTTCAGCAAAGCATAGACATATTAAATGCATGAGGTAGCTGTCTTAAGTGCCAACACAAAATTATCCGGCACTAGACATGCAGTTTATCATCAATGGATGCAGCAGTTATAACACATCAGTAGCTGCATACGCCAGTAATCGCATAAGGCACCATCAGTTGTCTGGCAACAGGCTACTCGCCATTTTCTGAATCTGCAGTTTAATACACAAACCATATCAGGCACAGTCGACAAGCATTTTTAATTAAATCCGCAGCTCAAAGTGTCGTGCCATGCACTCAACTTAGTAACAAAACATTAGGAAAAAAAATCAGATCTTATAACTCTTTCAGTACTTCTTCTTCTTTGTTTACCAGCTGTAAGCTTCGGCAGAAAGTCCTGATTGCTAATCCATTTGGACTTTGGCTTTGTGCCAGGGCCTGAGTTTTGTAGCTGCATCCATTTTACTGACTTATTTATGTGCATCTGGTTGTGCCCTGTCACTTGGGCAGATGCACTCCAACTCTGAAGCAAGCTCACAATGAATAGACTAATAGGACATGTTTGTTGGGGAGGCAGTGGGTCTATTTGTGTTTTCTCCACAATGGGGCCCCAAAGCTCATACTATTTCAGTAAAGTAAAACTTTGATCAACCGTCACCGTTCGGACCAGTGCTGTGACGGATAACTGAATAGACAGATAACAAGAAATCTTTTAATACATCATCATCATCATCAGGTACCTTGCCGACTGGCGTGGGCGATCATGCCTCTCCATAATCTGCGATCTCCTGCAGCATGTATCAGTTCGTGTGCCGACACACCTCCATGCCATGCAACAAGACTGTCTAGCATCTTCTCTCGTCTTCCTCTATCTCTCCTTCCACATATTTTTCCAGTGGTCACAACCTGTTCTATTTTCCCTCTTCTCATAACATGGCCGAAAAATGATGACTGTCTCCTTCTTATGTCTGTGATAAGTTGTCTTTTAATACAGTAATGTGATTTCATTGTAATATTATAACTGAAATGTTGGTATTTTCCCACAGGAATTCTCTAAGCAATAATAGGGGAGTAAATCTTGAGACAAGAGAGAAATACATAAGAATGTGAATACTCATAGAAACACAAGAAATACAAGCAGGGCTCAGACCAGTAAATGAAACCCAGAACGAGGGTTATAAGGTAAGACCAAGGTCTAATCAGTTAGTACGTGTTTGGCAGCTGGCGTGAAAGGTTGTATTTGACGGATGTGTGAATGTGACAGTGTATATTTGACGACGTGAGGGAGTTTTTGTTCATGAGAAGACAGCAGAATGACAGTCCAATCCAAAGTGGTAGCCAACAAGTTCCAGCCGGTCAAGAAGTCGAACTGCCATGATCAGAACTGCTGGATCAATCATTGTGTATATTCCATGTGTGAGAAAATTGGACTGAAAGGTAACGAGTGTGAACGAGAGAGGATGTAAAGTTGATGTCTGATAAATGTCATCCTATCTTGCTGGACCTGCTAGTTATTAGTAGACACTGACTGGACCAGATCATCTGTGAAACTGTAATAAAGAATACTAACTGCATATCATCTACTAGTTACCAACTGTGTGCATTCATAATGTCAACCATGTTTTTCATATGAAAAACTCCTAGCAACCTGTCAGCACACCCAGGAGACAATATCCCAATAACCTACGTTACTTAAAAAAACAATCTGTCATCTCCTTCTGTGTCTCTGAGGCTCAAGCTTTCTGTATGACGAAATTCCGTATCTTACGCAGAAGTAGCATCTGTTTTGCATTTGCCTCTTACATTTCAAATGAGTCGATGGACTGTGAAAACACTGTTTTTGCTTCTGAGTGGCTTGTTGTCAGTTTTGATTTTAACAACTAATCCTTCATCATCATCAGTGAAGATGTACGTATATCTGCTGATATGACACATCATGGGGGGGGGGTGTGTGTGTGTGTGTGTGTGTGCTGAGATGATAACTGATAAAAGAAAACTGATGGTAAACGAGTGAGGGTTAATCATAGTTTTAATGTACCAGGTAGCTGTTACTGTAACTCTTTCTATTACAAAGAGCTGAGCTTAAAAGCTCAGTAGGTCCTGTTTCTCTGAAAATGGGGTTCCAGAAACCACACAGGGAACAATGATAACATTAGTTTACACGTCCACCGGGAGGGCTAGCCTGGTCAATAAACAAATGCCAGCAGAAGTCAGATGTGTCAGCTGAAAGGCACAAATATCACAGCCATGCTGTAAATGGGCACAACACAATGACATCTTCCAATTAACGTAGAAGAAGTTCATATGTGTTTCTCTTAAGCACAAGACAAGAGATACTGACTTGTGTTAGGTTCTCTTAAACATAATACAAGAGATTTTGATCTGTGTTAGGTTCTCTAAAACACAAGACAAGAGATTTGGACCTGCGTTAGGTTCTCTAAAACACAAGACAAGACCTGTGTTAGGTTTTCTAAAACACAGACAGAATAAGAGACATTCACCGGTGTTAGATCACACCTGGCTCTCTCAAACAAAAGACAAAAAACACCTGTGTCAGTTCACACCTGACTCTCTCAAGACAAGGCACAATAACATAACTAGTTCGTAATTATTTCCCTCAACACAAGAAACACTGATATATTTTAATTCACAGATTACTCTTTGAACAGTTGAACTCGTCAAGGAAAAGAAACATTCAAGTGTGTTAGCTTCTTTAAAACACAGACACAGGACACACAAGTGATATGTATCAGTTCACATCTCCTGACTTTTAAAAAAAAACAAGACACTGACCATAATAGTTAACACCTGACTTTCAATGTACTAATATATCCTTTTTGTTAGCACCTTTCTATCTTTCCACAAAACAGTGTTATACTGTGCTATGAGGAGGCATGGAACTCACGGCAATGGCGAGTGTGACTAGCCAGACACAACCGCATTAGGAAACATCTTCCAGAAACAGAGTGTGGGATTTCAGGACCGTTTTTTCCATCATATGAATATTCAGTAGAGATGCTAGTGAAGTTTTATATTTTTTGTTTTTTACTTATGAAACCATGACAGCTAGATAGAGATTAAAATTACAAATCCAATGGTACCTCATTTAAGCCTGTAAGTCGATTCTAAGTGGAGATATTAACATTTTAGTGACGGATACCACCACAGACAATTTATGGTGGAAATGGACAAAACATGGATTCCGGGCTGCAACCCAGTAAAATGGAATGACTCAATGTTCGATTTTACAGCCATAGCTATTTTTTTTCTGAACAAATCCCTTAGCAACCATAAATCGCTGAAAGCAGGACACAGTTAGACCTAACTGTATATGCATGTTTTAAAAACATATAATACAACCTAATTAACAGATGAAAATGGTCACCAGCTCACTATTTTCAAGCAAAACATGATACCTTTATGGTTATCCGCCAACGAGCCTTGCAAGATGCATATCAAATTGTGCGTCCGGACAAGGTGAACACAAAAATGTACCAATGTCAGTTGACGTGACCTAATTAACATATGAAAATGAGCATCAATTGACTTTCTTTCAGCAAAAACCTTATACAATTATAGCTGACTGCCAACGAGTTGTGTACTGGAACCAACAGGGGCATAAAAATATACAAAGACCCTCAAAACAGGGTTAAAAAGTTAAAGTTAAAAAGATAGGCAGAACACTGTGAGAGCAAATGTAATAGAATTAATTATAATGACTTAGCGTGAGTTGATTGAGGACCAATGCCCCATCAGGGCATAGAAGGCAGAAGAAAAAAGACACAATCTGGCAATACTTTTTTGAAAAAAACTGATATAGAAAGCGTATGAGTGTGGATGTTTCCACAACACAAAGCACCTAAAAGTATCAACTAGTCATGATGCCACATTGAGAAATGAATGATACTGTGCATACATGAGGGATAACAATAAATAGCACTGGTGTTCTTAAATTTGAAAAAAAAGGGGAATTGAGATAGATACATATGACAGGTAGGCAGATAGAGACAGCATGGAAGATTGATATACCGTGGGAATTTGATGTGATTATACATTTACCACAGCTTCACACATGCTGCTGCTATATCTATAAAGCCACAATGGAAATATCCATCTGGCAGGTGGAAGAGTACAACAAGAATCATTGTTATAAGTGTTGTCTTCATATACATATCACTGCTTCTCTCTTGTAAAAATATCTCCAACATAAAATTCTGTAAACATTAAATAATGACAAACACATGAAAAAAATGGTACAATGTCTGTGGATGTTCAAAAAGTAACTCACACAAAATTATCCATTTACTATGCATCATAAGTTAATTACCAAAGAATCATCTTAGAAAATTTGCAATGATCGCCTAAATTTATTATTGGGATTTGGTGGTTATCAGGCAATCTTCAACAGAAAATACAAAGAGCTCTAAATATTGACAGATGCATGAACGAATGCTACAATGGATGTGGATTTTTTTTTTTAATGATTAAAATAACCTTAGCTAATTTATTAATAATTTTAAGTTAATTATAAAGCGGGACAAACGGTTTTCTAGTACTTACAAATTGGATTTGAAGCACAAACAGTGATGCCACTAAAAAAAATTTTTTTAACATTTGCTCTCAGCCTATCTTTGTGAAATTTCCCATACTTAGATAAAAATTAACGCAGAATTTAAAAATACACCACAAATTGCCTTAAAATGGCTAATTAAGAAGATATTTACGAACTTACTTACCGTTAATTTACTGCGTGCTGCCAAAAAAATTGATTTATCGTATGCGAGTCAAAACCATGTCAGGTCAAAGCCTAGCATCTCCAATAATTCCTAATAATTGTTCCGATTTGATCTTTCACGTAAAGAGCATATAATTTCTCAATAACAGTCAATTCGGGCTGGTTTTGTCGGTGGTGGTGGCGTCCCTAGTTACGGATGAAAATGTAAACCTCCATTCTCCAGATGAAACATGAACCTTTGTAGACTGAGCATTGAGAAGACTGTTGTAATACCTCCTCTTTCCAATACCTCAGTGTATATGATCTTGTCTTGCCACTTAATGCTAAGTATTCTTTTTAGGCATCACATGTGCCCGGCTGGCTAGCGTAGTTGGCTAAACCTGACTTTGCGGCGACCGGGTGACAAACTCCTTGTGGTCCGGGTTCACGCCTGGGGGGTAGGCAGAAAAGCCACATTTCTCCCAGATTTACGGTATTTATAATGGAATCAAGGCCGAAGGATTGGGATATCCATAGTACCGCAAAGACAAGACAAGAAACACTGACCAGTGTTAGTTCACAAATGACTCTTTCAAGATAAGACACAAAGATATTATTAATTCACGCGTGCTTCTCTCAAACACAGGAAACATCCCATGTGAGTTCAGGGACCCCATTGTGGGGAAAACAAGAACAGACCCACTGTCTATCAAACAAGCATGTCGTAGTTGTCGACTGACTGGGGTTTTCTTCAAAATATTAGTGCATCTGCTTGTGAGGCAAGGAACCAATAGTCTGCATACAAATAAGTCAGATATGTAACACAGATGTGCATGCAGCCCTCAGGTTCTGGAACAAAACTGAAGTCCAGAGGTGGACAAACAACCAGAACTTTCCACTGGAGTTTACAGCTGGTGAACGTGAAGATGAAGAAGGAGAAGAAGAAACACTCAAAACATTTTAGTTCATGTATGAGTCAATGTATGTCTAAACATATCCATAACAAGTTATGTTAGGTTGCACCTGATTCTTCAACAAACACATGTCAAAAAACAAACATATGTGTCCATTCACATGTGTATTGATTTAGCACACCTTACTACTTCTGTAAATCAAAGTCAAAATCTGATCATAAATAATAATGGGATAAATATAAATAACATACGAACTTTAGCAATCATCCACACAAAACAGCAATAACAAGTTAGGTACTATACGCAGGACCTGGTGAAGCAAAAGCTTTCACATAAAATATCACATGCTCAAGCACAAACATAAAAGCTTTGTGGAGAAATATCACTTCCTTATAAGACAATATGCCTGGCAGAAGGTGAATGGTGACTGGTGTTAGTATGTAATATCATCACAGTATGAAAACATCAGATAGGATAATGAGAAAAAACAAGCCTGAAGAAAATAATGGTGGTAAACAGAATAGTCAAAGTGAAGCAATCTTTTAAATACAATTGGTTAAAACAAAGTAGTCAAAGTAAATACAATCTTTTAAATAAAAGTGGTAAACAGACTAGTCAAAATGAATAGAATCTTTTAAATGTGTGGTAAAAAAAATATTTAAAATGAATATAACCTTTTAAATAAGACTAGTAAACAGAAAAGCCAAAACTGAATATAGTCATTTAAATAAATGTGGTACACAAGTAGAACACAACTGTTAAAATAAGCCTAGGGTGGTAAAGAGAACAAATATAGGCCAAAAACAATCATTATAATTAGTTTATTAAAGTAAACATACGCAACAAATTAAAAACAAACCATGAAATCAAGAATGACAACAGCAGCCACATGTTTCAAAATAACCATTAAAATAAAAATGTAAACAGAACAAAAAGAAAAATACTGAAAACAAATAACAAATCATAAAAGTTAAAAATGACAAGGAGGGAGAAACTACATAAATTATTGCCAAAACACTGTTTAAAAAAATAAAACCTCAGTTGTATATTCATAATCTATCATTCTGATTATTCTAAGAGCTAGAAAATAAATATTTCATTATGGACGATCGTGGTTGCATTGCATATAAAACAATTATGTTTGCTGATCAGACATTCAAGTTTCCTGACCTCACACTCAAGTTTCTAGATTACACAATCAAGTTTCTAGATTACACAATCAAGTTTCTAGATCAATTAATTATTATTCTACATCAGACAATCCTTTTATCTGCATCAGAAAGATATGTCTAAATTAATTATTTTTGCTCACAATCTCATCATAATATTTAAAAAAATCAAAACTATTAGGTTTTAAATCACAGATCCCAAAACAATTTAATTCACAACAAATATTCTCAGCAACAATCTTCCAAAATTTCACACAAAATGATACTTCAAGCAAACAGTTTTTACAACATCGGAGTCTTGCAAAAAATCGGCCATTTTTAAAAAAAAAGGCACACTTGTACTGTCTTTACGTAGGTATATCTACACATAAAGTTAAACTCAAATCTAGCAATGCATAATTGAAGTAAGCAGCTTTTTTTCGACAGAAGACAAGTCTGCTGGATTTTATGTGTATAAGGTGGTCATGTGTTCAAATCTCTACAGAGGCAGGGATTTTTTATAAACTGACATGGGCTCCAGGTTCACCTAGTCTCAAACTCTTCATGTTTACTCCGGCAGAAAAGTTCTGGCCGTTTGTTCACTTTTAGACTTAGGCCCTGTTCCAGAACTTGAGTTGTGCATTAAAGCAAAGGACCCCTTTCCACGCCTTGAAGCGTTTTGGGCAGTTAGGGCTAGACCTATATTTTATAGACCAATTGGCATTGAGAGTGTGATGTCGTCAGCATCACGCCAGCCACCTTTCATTTTCAGGACTTTTACCTGGTACCCATTTAAGGCTGGATCAACCTGGAATCCAAGATCATTTGTTTAAAAAAAGCCCAGATCCATTCACGTTGGAACCCACAACCTTCCGTTCCACAGGCAGGCCTCTAGCAACACCACGGAGGCTCCCTTGAGCTGTGCATGCCCATCCATTATGTAGATCTGTCTATTTTATATGTGGACTGATGGTTCCTTGCCTCTCAGGCAGATGTACTCTTGACTTCGAAAGATACACCCCTATTTAGTCACCCGTTACGACATGCTTGTTGGGGGGGGGGGAAGAGAATGGGTTTATTCTTTTCCCCCAAAAAATGAAAAACCGAACCCACACTGGGAGTCTTAAAGGAGTACCAGGAAATGTCCTGGGATGTGAAGGCAGCCCAAACAATACTGATGAAATCACAATCAAATGCCAATTTGCCAGGAGGTCTATATAAAGGATTGAACGATATACTCACTTACCCTTAGGGCACAGAAAGAAGTCCTTTACTTTTCATTCTTTTGTCCTGTATACTTCTTATGTATAATAAACATCAATGGAGACTGTCTGACAGAAATTAAAAGGAGGATGGCCTTAGCAATGCAAAGATTGAACAGCCTTAAAAGTCTATGGTTAAGCACCAGCAAGGAGATCAAAATTAGAATTTTGAGAGCATGCATCTTCCCTGTGGCTACATACGGATGTGAGTCGTAGACTATCTCTCAGTCCTTAAGAAAGAGAATAGAGGCTTTTGAGCTGAAATGCTATATAGAAAGATTATCAGAATAACTAGGACAAAGAAGAGCAGAAATATTTACATCTTAAAAGATCTGAACTAATAAACAGCATCCTGTCTCGGAAGCTGAAATATTTTGGTTATATCAAGCGCCACGACGGATTGGAAAAAAATTATAGCAGAAGCATAGTACCAGGAAGAAGGGGCAGGGGCATACCAACATGAAGATGGGCAAGGATATAAGTGACTCCTTGAGTATGAAAGTACATGAGGAAGGAGAACTGGCAAAAGACCGAGTTACTTTCAGGCAGATTGTGATAAGAGCGACTTTCTGCAAAGGACCTGCTACATGATGATGATGACTTCTCGTGTGGGTTCCGGGGCTCCATTTTGGAGAACAAAAAACAGGCCCGCTGTCCCAAACAACCATGTCATAGGAAGGGACTAATTAAAAATGTTTCTTTCAAAGTCGGAGTGCATCTGCCTGAGAGCCAAGGAACGAACAGTCTGCGTACCCTTAAAAGCTAGATCTGTAATACGATTATGCATGCAAAACTATAGTTCAGGATCATGACCAAACTCCAGGAGTGAACAAACAACCAGATCTCTTCCTGGAGTTTACAGCCATTGAAGGCTGAAAAGAAGAAGAAGAAGAAAAACCAATCAACTGTCCACTAATAATCGCTGTACTTGAAACTCTTAACTGTAATTCAGTAATCTCTCAATATACGGAAGTGATCACGGAAAGTTGGTAGATTAGAGAAAACATATTTGGAAGCTGTGTAGATGTGGTTTTATAGATGAATTATGAGGATACCCAGGACATAAAAAAATGAGGACTTCTAGAGGGAAACTGACTAACGAAGAGAACGGACTGCCAACATCAGAAAAAGACAATCTATATTCTTTGGTCATGTGACGGGAAGGAGAAAACTGGAGTACATCATGACAGCAGGAAAGTTGGAGAGGAGGAAAGGCAGACCGAAAAAACAGATGTTGGACAGTCTGACATAATAGCATGGAGGATCACCTGTGTCAGAGTTGACTGAAAAAAAAGTACACGAGACAGAAGGTTGTGGACAGACATGACTAACAATGCCACACAGCATCTCCCAATTGGATATTTCTATAAATTCCTGAAAACTGTCAATTGTGCATGAGTAATCTTAAAATTTGCTTATTTTATGACCTCTGGAATATCCTCAACTGTATATTAGTGTTCTCTTAATATTATTCTATGACCTATAAAACAGAAACAATTTTAATCTTACTTCTCTCAATCTGAAAATGCTATGTGATTGATTAATTGACTCATCTTTCCAGATGACAGTGTTATACTGCGCTATGAGGGGGCATGGGACTTACAGCACATGGTGATGGCAAGTGTGACGATAAAGACCCGCCCTTGTTAGGAAAAGCATATGTACTAGTACTTTCTATGTACTAGAAAGAAAACTGTAAATCAAAAACCCCTCAACATGATTATTCTATGAACTCTACAAAACCCTCTTGTATACTGGTAATCTCTCAAAGTGATTCTTTTATGATCTCTAAAAAACCTTGCCAGCAAATAGCTTTAATATTATAATCTTCAGTGTGCTTTGATCTCTAAGAAGCCATTATTATGTCCTTAAGAAGGCCACTGGCACGCCTTGTTGTGGTTTACAGCTAGGCTGCAATATCTGTGCCTTCCAGCCAAGCACATTTGATTTTTAGCAGATCCTTAACTAGTCCCTTTTGGTTACTTGCTTAGTAAGGACAAGTGGGTCTATGCACACCCCCCCCCCCCCCCCCCAATGGCAGCCTTTGAATCAACATAGGGAAACCATAAATTTGATGCTAATCAATCTCAATTTTGTAGATGTTTGGATAGCTACTTCAGCCAAATTTTTAAAATGCCCTCTACACCAATAAAACCAGCACATTTAGATAGCTGTAAACAATCTCTTTCCAATGGTACCTCATTTAGGCTTGAATGTCATTTCTGAGCTGAGATATGTAGGTTTTTGTGGAGATAAGATGTAAGAAACAGCCGCTAAAACTTGTGACCCAGAAACAAGAAGTTTTTTACTGTGCAACCTACTGCGCAGTTCTGTATCGGCTTTGTTGACATTGGACTGTCATTGGACAAGATGGCAGGCAGTGAGACTCAGCTCACTCAGCCGCATGTGATTGCCTAAAAAATGTCACTGTAAATCTAAACAGCCAGAGTCGGGAAAAAAAATTTAATATGCAAATGTAAAATTGGACGGAGAATTCAATTGTAACTAGCATTACCACAACTGGTAATGTTTAAGCCTAAAGCCAACCTCGAATTTACCGCTATTTTCAATCAAACTGATAGACTAACAGAAAAACAGAGAATGTCCGGCTGTCGTAGACATGCGCTGTTAATCGGGTTCCTTCCCGCCGTTTTTAGCTATTTAGAGTGGGTGAAAATCACACCAATGGCAAAATTTCATGAGAGATTAGGACCCATCCCGAAACCCCAGCCGACATTTCCGAAACAAGTTTTAAACGGTTTCTATGGTAACGGAAATTGTCGAAAAGATAGCAAATTTCCGAAACTGTGGTCCCTAGTTTGGAACATCAGAAATTGTACTTAAACAATCAGTACTCTAACATATCAAGTATGAAAACAATGAATACTGATGGGCAGTTTGAAAAGTTTTCAACATGAAGCGGACTGTCTTGCAGTACAAACAATTCTCATTTCCTTGCAGTGGCTTCTTCACTGATTTTCTGGAAACACTCAAGCATGATGCTTCTAGTTTTCTCAGTGAGTGACGTCACATCGGCTGAAGTCAACCCTGTTGTTGGAATAGGCGGCAGTATCTCTACTATCACCCTACCTGTGGTAGAGAAATTTATAAACACATAAGATCAAGTTTCAAAACAGATTTCCTAAATGTCCATTATCACTTCACCTCTGGCATTATTATTGATTAACAACATACAACTTTCCTAAATCTCCATTATTACTTCACCTGTGGCATTATTATTTATTAACAACATACAACTTTCCTAAATCTCCATTGTCACTTTACCTGTTGTATGAATGTTTATAAACAGACAACTTGTATGTATTTCATAACTTTAAACGTACAACTTTTATGTATTTCCATAATCAATTTACCTGTGGTAGGAATATTTATAAACAGACAACTGTCATTTTTTGGAATTATAAGTTAACTATGCCCTCCTAAATAATGAACAGGCACAAACAGAACCAATGCCGTTAACTAGGCTTGTTGCGGACTGGGCGATGCAGAAAAGCCTATATATAGGCTTCACAAGGATTTGTGCGTTATGGACCCAGAAAAAAAAAACTATGTATTACTGAATATTACTGATGTGTACCAGTGAACATATAATAAATGTTTTAACATCTGAAATGACAATTTCCACCCCGGTGATGTAATTATTTATACAGGCAGCTCTGTGTTAAGGAGCAGATGAACTGCATGGGGGTATATAGCAAAAGTGAATGGATGTCATTTAAGGCAACAAAGCCTGACAGATGATATCACAACGTCTAGTTTGAGAATGGAGGTGCAGGCAGTCACTGCTGCCTTCTGCTGGCTTGAGAATCAGCTGTACACACACATGCCGTGATTGTAACTGACTCAAAGAGCATGCTGAGAAAGGTGGAGACATGTATGCTCTGTGCAGAGTGCAAGTATCACAGAGGTCCTGGGTAGTTAGCATCCTTTGGATATTTTCTCCAGGTCATGCCAGTGTGTTGGGAAATTAGCTGGCAGAGACTTGCCCATTCTACACCACTTGGTGGTGTACTGATGTATGACAAGCTAGGTGTTGTGAGGGCTCTTTGGGAGCGAGTGAACAGTGAGGAAGCATAGAGAGATCATTATGGTGTGAGGCGAGTGGCGCTGCGAGGAGTTACCAGGGAATCTGGCCGACCCTCAACACTCAAGGGAAAGACACGATGGATATACAATCAGACAGTTACTGGTACCATCGGAATTGGAACTCTCCGCCTGCTGCTGAAGATAGGAATGGAGCGCTTATGGGAGTCTCCCTAACGCTATGATGTTAATTCTTAATTCAACATTCCAAAATCTTAAATTTAAAACTGTTTTCTGTAGTGAATTTATAAATAATGTGGACACAAATACACTGTAGCCATGCACCTGACGAGGTACAGCCAAATATGCCAGGCAATAAGTTGTTGAATGTATTGTTTGTTTCCACATTATATAAATCTTATATTTCGTCAAAGCATGGTGAATCACTCCAACAACATATCTCTTCACTTCTTCTTTACTTCTATGCATGTGTGTGATTGTATGTGACTGTATAGGTGTGTATGTGGGTGTCTGTATATGTGATTGTATGTGGTGTATGCATATGGAATGTGTGTGTGTGTATGTATGTCTGTGTATGTATGTCTGTGTATGTATATGTGTGTGTGTTATGTTTGTGTATGTATGTGTGTTGGTGTATGTATGGATGTATGTTTGTATTATGTATGCATGTAGCTGTAGCCTATGTATGTATGAATGTATGTATGCGTGCTAGTGTGTGTATGTAGGTGTATGTATGTATTATGTATGTCTGTGTATAAGTGTGTATGTGTATCTATGAGAATGTAAGAGTATGTGTACGTTTGAGTGTGTAAGATCTTGTACACATGTGTGTATGCATTATTCTATAATGTATAATTTTTATTATATAGATAACATGCATTATTGATAACAGGCATTGTACTCTGAAAGATGAGTGCTTAGAAGGGCCGAATGTAAAGCAGGCCTGCGTGCCCAATTTGTAACCCTTCGAAAATAATGTTTGTTCGTTCGTCTGTTCTTCTTTGTTCACCAGCTGTAAGCTCTGGTGGAAAGTCCTGGTTGTTTGTCCAATGGGACTTTAACTTTGTGACAGAGCCTCAGTAAATTCATTTTACTGGCTTATTTGTGTGTAGCTGGTCCCGAGTTAGTCAACTCCTATGACATGCTTGTTGGGGAGGCAGTTTTCCCCACAATGGGACCTTGAAACCCACACAGGGATCTTTCTACTTCAAGAGTTGTGTATTAAGCCCCTACGGACTTAATATACCTATGATTTTATTGTTGTCTTTACAGCCTCATTAGGACATCAGCTAGGACAGAATGAGTGAAATAACTTCCAAGAAAACTTACCTTCATCGAAAATCTTCTCTTTCTTACTGTAAAAATGTTTGTATGATGAGATTACCACAGGGACAATGGGCACCTGTCATCAATTAGATAATACAGTTAAAGTAGAACACACAGTGATTAGCTATTCTGTCTTATAAAACAATAACTAAAGCATACATAGAGTGAGTATCCATGGGCTGGTGAAGCAAAGAGGCAGTCTTCTTCTTCTTCTTCTTCTTCGCGTTCACCGGCTGTAAACTCCGGTGGAAAGTTCTGGTTGTTCATCCACTTCTGAAATGTAGTCTTGTTCCAGAACTTGAGTGCTGTGTATATCTGTTTTACGGATCTGACTTATTTGTATACAGATTGCTGGTTCCTTGCCTCTCAGGTAGATACACTCAGACTTTGAAGGAAGCCCCCCCCCCCCCCCCCCCTCCCCCCAGTTAGTCAACTTTTACGACATGAATGAGAAGCGCACAAGATATGGCTGAGACATAGCTTCTCTACTGTGATAATGGATCCACTCAGATAATTTGGTACTCAACACAAGATTAAGCACATGATACAATTTAAACACAATTCTGTGAATCTTGGACCACACTTCTCCTCCTTCTTAGTGTCTGTGTCAGTAGTAAACTTCAGCATTAAGTTCTGGATGTTCATCTACTTCTAGACTTTGATCTTGTTCCAGAACGTAAGTTTTGTGTGCGCATTCATTTTATAAATCAGACTTATCTTTCTTCTTCTTCTTGTTCACCGGTGGGTGGAAGGTCCCGGTTGTTCGTCCATTTGGACTTCTGGCTTTTACCCGGACCTGATTTTTGCGTGTACATCCATTTTACTGGCTTATTTGATTTGTTTGCAGTTCTCATTCCCTGCCTCACTGGCAGATGTACTCCGACTTCGAGGGAAAAACACACTTATCATATGCAGACCGTTAGCTCCTCACCTTTCACGCAGACGCACTCTGACTTCGAAATAAATTACAACAATAAGTCACATTTTAGGACATGGTTGTTAGAAGGGCAGTGAGTTCCCCTCTCCTCCCAAACTGTGGCCCGAGAACCTCTACACAGATTGGACTGTACTGAACACAAGACAGATCAATTAACGACATCACTAAAAACACTCACCTGGGCCTGCACAGCCAAGTGGAAAGCACCTTTTTTAAAAGGCAACATGGACCCACTGTGGTTGCGGGTCCCTTCTGGAAATATTGCAATTTTCAACTGAAAACAATATCAGACCAAATACAACAACTTGTTAGAAGTCAAGAGATGGAATGATGTTAACTTCACATACTCATGGTTAACACACATGACCATTACTGTTTGTGAGTGTGCTCTTTTCTGACCGCCTACCAAGAATATTATTGTTTGTCCATTATGTTAATACATTATTTTTGTTTAACAGGCGACTACATTATTTTATATTATTTTGTCCATTATGTGACTTTATTATTTCAAACAGTTTATGAAAAAAAAAAATCATATTAATATATTATTTTATATGCTATTTGCCCGTAATATGACTATATTATTATATTAATTGTTTTACCCCCATTAATTATCTTCTTCTTGACATCCTCTGGATGCAGAATCCGGTAGAAAGTTATTTGTCCATTTATGGATTTTTGTCTTATTCCAGAACGAGTTTTGTATACACATCCGATTTACACATCTGGCTTATTTGTATGCAGACAGCTGGTTCGTCACCTCTCAGGCAGATGCATTCTGACTTGAAAAGAAACACCCATAAGCAGTCGACTTTTACCATATGCTTGTTGCTAGAGCAGTGGGTTCCCCCCCCCCCCCCCAATAGTATATATTGTTTGTCAATAATGTGCTATATTATATTATATACTATTTGTCCATCAAGACTAAATTTTATTTATCAGTTGTCACAGGTGTCAATAATGTGCTATATTATTTGTACTTAAAATGTGTACCAGGAAATGTACAGGGAGGTAATGGCACCCTGCGTGATACTGACCACATCACCCATATAATGCTGACCGGTCTATGAAACTATGCGGTTATCACCATACATATCTAATTTCACTGAAGGCTTTGAAAAGGTCATAAGAGGAAATGTAACCATAAGAAGTGACATAATCTGTTCGCTAGGTGGAATGTGCTCTTGGGCAAAGCAGCCTTTCATTCTCAACTTTTTCACATTTGACAGTAGCTCCTCAAAAATCTTTAAAATTTGCACCTCGGCATCTCTAAACTTCCAAAGCCTGCACTTCAGCATCTTTAAACATCCAACCTTGCACCTCAGCACCTCTAAACCTCCGACCTTGCATCTTGGCCCCTATAACCTTCCTTACATGCAACTCAGCTAATCTAAACTTCCAACCCTGCACATCAGCTCCTCCAAGCTTTCAACTTCTAAAATTCCAAACCGATAACCTCAATTCTTCAAAAATTCCAACCACGCACCTCAGCTCTATTAAATTCCAAACCAAGTTTTTATTAAAAGCACGCTGAAATAGGTGAAGACAGGATTGCTTTGAGCAGAGGGGCAAGCTTCACTTGCAAAGTCACAGATAGTGAGCATACTTTGGATCTTTTCTCCAGGTTATGCCAGAGTGGTGGGGAATGAACAGGCAGACAGACTGGCTGAATCTGCACCGCTGGGTGGTGAATTGATACATGACAAGGCAGATGTGGTCAAAGCCCTTTGGGAACAAGTAACGAAGTCAGAAAATAAACTAGATTCTTATGGGCTGGAGAAAATTATATACTTGGGTGTCACCAGAGGGTTCGGCCAGCATCCTACCCTCAGAGAAAAGGCAAGACGAACATATAACCAGACTACGACTGGTACCATTAGTATTAGAATGCTGCACTGGCTGCTGAGGATGGGGACAGAGCGCAGATGGGAATACCCAGAGTGCTGTGATGTCAATTCTTAACTCAATGCGACTAAGTTCCTCAGCTCTTCTAAATGTCAACCCCAACACACCAACTCATCTAAATTCAAATCAAAACATTTCAGCTCTTCTAAATTCCCACCCTAATCTAAATACAAGAAACCAAAACAGCGCATACCCGCCTATTCTTGATTAGAGTAGCAGTCTCTTCTATGGTTTTCCGTGCACTTTCAGAGTTCAGCCTGTTTATGTACACAGTACCACATAGCCAGGCCCCTGGGCCAAAGGTGCCCGTTGTCCAGATCAGCTCCTTCTTGGCAACGCTGACACAGTTATCTGGCCATATCCTAAACAAAGCTGTGGATGGCATCAATGCATCAAACACAATAAATCAGTTATCCTGCCAGATTAGGAAGTTGCCATGGCGTAGCAGCTAGACACTCGCGTGCGGATCGGAAGGTCGTGGGTTCACTCCCTGGTGGAGCCGGACTTTTATTCTTCAAAAATGACCTTGACTATCAGGTGGACCCAGCCTTGAGTGGGTAGTGGGTGCAGTCTCAGGAAGTGAAGGCGGCCGGCATGATGCTGACCACATCATCCATCTTGTGCCGACTGGTCTATAAAAATATAGGCCTAGCCCTATATGCCCTATACGCCTGAAGGCATGAAAAAGTTAGCTTTACTTTTACTTTACTTATCCTGCCATATTACATGTACAGCTATAGACGACATCGAAATTAAAATATTTCTTATTCTTACCTCTTCCCCGTATAGGATCAGGGGCTCCATTTTGGAGAACAAAGACCTCCCACACTCAAACAAGCATGTTGTAGGAGGCGACTAATTGGGGGGTTTTTTCTTCAAAGTTGGAGTGCATCTGCTTGACAGGCAAGGAACCAACAGTCAGTATAGGAATAAACTCACAGGGAGCAAGTACAGCAGGGATCTACCAGTCATCAGTAGAAGTTATCCTCGTCGACAAGTGTTTCGGCCCACGATTCTCCTAGACACTTTCGGAGGTGGGCCCACCTGAGTTCATGAAGCTCAGGGCTGGTACCCTGCTGCACGAAATTACCGGATGGTGTTTTTCTTTCGGATAGGGACAAGACGACTTGGTGATTTGCAGAAGGTACTGTGAGATAAGAAGTCGTCGCAGCAGCCTAATTAGAACAGTCAGCGTACCTGGACGACTGAGCAACAAGCTTACGATTGGTTTACCAGACACATGTTGGACTTTTGTTAGCAGGTGGCAGAGGATCACTGGCAGACAATTCAGACACGATGGACTTTCAAGGGATGAAAAACTCTTTTCCGCTAGACACCCGGACCAGCTCACCGAGGCCCGTCCCCTACGTTGTTTCGCTGCGTCCAAAGCCAGCTCGAGGCCCTTTCGGCTACCTCGCCCAGTTTTTTAAGTGTTCGTTTCCGTTCATTACCGCGCAATCCTAGTTTTTTAACCACACTGAAGAGCGAAGTGGAAACGAGGCCTCTCGCTCCCACTTCGAAGGCAAAGACCCGTACTGTGTACGCCTCGTTTCTCCTCAGACCGGCTGCTAAGTCACAATATTTCTCGAGCTTATATGTGTGACTCTCGTCCATACGCGACTCATACGGGACGGTGAGCTCAATCAGGATGAGCTGCCGTTTCTCCGCAGAGTGTAGAACTATGTCAGGTCGCAGACTGGTCTTCCGGATTAACTCGGGGTACCTCTCATGGCCCGGCAGATCAACCGCCAGTAACCAGTCCCTCGCAGAGTCTAGCACAGATGGAGTGAATGCGTTTCGGTTGACCTTACCTTTTTGAATCTGCCCAGCCTTGAGGAAACGAATGGGGACGATGGTAGAACTGGCTCTAGACTTGCCCTCATTCTAGCCTGGTCAACAACGGCTGCTAACTCTTTTAGCACCTTGTTGTGACGCCAGGTATATCGGCCTTGGCCTAGGGCTTTCCTGCATGCAGACAGGACGTGCTCAAGAGTCTGCTTTGCTTTACACAATGGGCAAGTCGGATCGTTGGTCGCAGACCGTTTAACCATGTTAACACCGGACGGTAATACATCGTACACCGAACCAACGATAAAGCTCAGTCGCAGCGGGGTCATTCGCCAGATCTCACCCCATGTGAGTACTCTTGGCAATGCGCTCTCCAGGCTGACCCAATGGCCCTGCTGCGACTGCTGGGCTGCTTTCTGCACCCGAACCTCATTTTCGTTGTCCCTCACCTTTTGTATTACCATGTCTCGGCGTTATTTGGCTGAGGCCTTTGACCACCAATTGACCTTTCTGTGCCCTAGGCCTCGACGGTCGGTTTGAGTGTATCCCATTATCTCCTTCAATTTTAGTGCGTTCTGCGCAGATTCAATCGCATCGAGGACCCTCCACTTCTGCCCAGTCTTTAGATGACATTTGGGTCTGAAGACTCGCGCAAGAGCATGGCGAGTCTTACTTTGCCAACTTTTAACTCTTCGGTTATCGATTTGAACGGGAGTACCAGCTTAGCCTGCTTGCAATACAGAGCCACGTCGGTCAGACAAGGTGGTGCACCAATCCACTTTCTTAAGGCTGTGTTGATTTTCTTCTCCATGGTTTCCACTGCAGTCATCGTCACCTCATAGACTAGCAGTGGCCATAGGAGCTTCGGAATCAACATGAATTGGAGACACCATACCTTGAACTTCCCGATCAGCCTGCAACGCTCGATCGCGAGCAGGCCTGTAGCCAGTGACTCGTGTATTCGCCGGACTTCCGCTCTGTCAGATAACTTCGAATCGTAAACGCGACCAAGGCTCTTCACCGGTTCATCCAGAACCGTGGGGATCTTGTTCCTTGCCACCGTAAAACTGGTTGCCGACACTTGACCCTTAAGGATAGACAGACTCCACGACTTCTGCGGTTTGAACTGCATACCGCTCCATTGGACCACTGCGTTTAATCTTCCCAGGATCGTGCGGGCAGACTCCTCGCTGCCCGTTATAATAGTCATGTCATCCATAAAAGCACGCAGTGGAGGCATCCAGTGATCCCCTATTTGAAGGCCCAGTCCGTAGCCGGCCGCCCCGTCCAACATGATCTGCATGGCCATGACAAACAGTATTGGTGAGATCGTACACCCCATAGCTATCCCAATCTGCAGCTCAGTCCATCTCGTGGTAAACGCCGAGGTAGAGAAGCGCAAAGCGAACTTAGAGAAATACTGCTCGATCATATCATTGATCTGTGCCGGTACGTGGAACATGCGAAGGGCTCGCCCCAGTATATAAATAATCCAGGTCTGTAAAGCGGATGCGCATCCAAAACTCAGATTATTGCACAAGACATAGTCCAGAAATGGACAACCAGAACTTTCTGCTGCGTTTACAGCTGAGGAACACAGAGAAGAAGAAGCCCTATAATTTATAGACTAACTGACACCTGATAGGTGACTGGTGATGGGATCAAAACCATGCCTGCTACCTTTACTTCCCAGGAAATGTCATGTTACCTATTTTTGGCTGGGCTGAGCTGGTAGCCAAAGTCAATGACAACAGATCAGCCCCAATGCAGGTTTGAACCCAAGACTGGAGCCCTTAACCACAATGCTACTGCATTAAGTTCCTCCTCTTCTCCTTTTCCTCTTTTACCATTTCAGGTGTTGAGGGAGATATAAGGTTCTGCTTCTTGCTCTTCTAGTTGCCTCGACCATAGACACACTGTGCTGTTGTAGAGTTTCTCTGATGTTATTGTTCCATCTTGTTCTTGGTCTACCTTGTGCTCTTTATCCTCCTCTTTTGGTGTATGCCTCGTATGGTGTGGTGTCACAAGCCATTCTCTCTAAGTGGGCAAACTTTTTGATCTGCCGTCTTTTACTAATTTAGAACTGGTTCTGTGTGGATTTGTCTTTTTCTTCTTTTGTTTGCTTGAAACAGATTAGTGAGGTTTGTAGCATTAACATTTGATACAGCTAGGTTTGTAGTAAAACTATTTGTTACAGTGAGGTTAGTAGCAGAAACATTTGCTACAGTTAGGTTTGTAGTAAAACTATTTGTTACAGTGAGGTTAGTAGCAGAAACATTTGCTACAGCTAGGTTTGTAGTAAAACTATTTGTTACAGTGAGGTTTGTAGCATTAACATTTGCTACAGCTAGGTTTGTAGTAAAACTATTTGTTACAGTGAGGTTAGTAGCAGAAACATTTGCTACAGCTAAGTTTGTACTTAAAACAATATGTTACAGTGAGGTCTGTAGCAGGAACATCTGCTACAGTAAGACTGAAATAAGGACTGAAAGGAGGAAAGTAGGAACATAGGTTACAGTAAGGCGAGCAGGAGGAACATTTCTTATGGTCAGGTGTGCAGCAGTAAGATTTGTTAAAATAACATTTATAACAGAAACTTGTAAAATAAACATTTGCAGCATAACATTTATAAAAGTAACATTTGTAGTGGAAGTATTCATGATGATGATAGTTGCAAACACAACACTGTAACAATAACACCTGAGACCCTAGCCGCCGCCCCCTCCACTTTTCCACTACTGGGGGACTGGGTCCCACTGAAGGGGAAAACAAGAATAGACCCACTGCCTCCCTAACAAGCATGCCATAGGAGTCAACTAATTAGGAAATTCCTTTCATAGTTGGATGGCCTCTGCCTGAGAGGCAAGGAACCATCAGTCTGCACAAAATTATGCCAAATCTGTCAAACGGATGCACGCACACACATAACTCAGGTCCTCGAAAAAAGCCAAAGTCTAGAGCTGAACGAGCAACCTGGACTTTCCAGCGGGGTTTACAGCCGGTGAACAGACACACACACATATACACACACAGCTGTGTTAATGGGGAAACACAGAAGCACAGTGACTAGATACTAGCTTGCCTACTGGCCTAGCCCAAGGTTCAAAGATGCATAGTGGTCGATTGTTTTGAAAACTTAACTCTTGGCTTCCAGGTCGACCCAGTCTTAAAGTGATAATAGGAAGTGTCCTGGGAAGTAAAGTTGGCTGTCGTGATGATGGCCCATTCATCCATAACGTGCTGACTGTAACATACAAATCTAGGTCTCGCATTATATGCCCGCTGGGCCACAGACATGAAAGGGGTCCTTTACTTTTCATTGCTTGTGACAGTAACTAAGATAGTAGTAACATTCGTGACAGTAACTACCATAGTGGTAACACTCGTGACAGTAATACTTGTGACAGTAACTACGATAGTGGTAACACTTGTGACAGTAACTACCATATGGGTAACACTTGTGACAATAACTACAATAGTGGTAAACACTTGTGACAGTAACTACTATAGTGGTAACACTTGTGACGGTAACTACCATAGTGGTAAACACTTGTTAACAGTAATACTTGTGACAATAACACCTGTAATAGTAACACTTGTGACAGTAACTACCATAGTGTAAACACTTATGACAGTACCTACCATAGTGGTAAACACTTGCAACTGTAACACTTGTGACAGTGACACCTATGACAGTAACTTCCACAGTGGAAAGACTTGTGACAGTAACATGTGTAACAGTAACACTTGTGACAGTAACTACTATAGTTAAAACACTTGCAACAGTAACACTTGTGACAGTAACTACTATAGTGGAAACATTTGAGATAGTAACAACTACAGTTGTAACATTTGTAACAGTAACACTTGTGATAGTAACTACCATAGTGGTAAACATTTGTGACAGTACCTACCATAGTGGTAAACACTTGCAACTGTAACACTTGTGACAGTAACACTTATAACAGTGACACCTATGACAGTAACTTCCACAGTGGAAAGACTTGTGACAGTAACATGTGTAACAGTAACACTTGTGACAGTAACTACTATAGTTAAAACACTTGCAACAGTAACACTTGTGACAGTAACTACTATAGTGGAAACATTTGAGATAGTAACAACTACAGTTGTAACATTTGTAACAGTAACACTTGTGATAGTAACTACCATAGTGGTAAACATTTGTGACAGAACTTTTATAGTGGTAAACACTTGTAACAGTAACACATGTGACAGTAACTATGACAGTGGCTAACACTTGTAACAGTAACATTTAAAATAGTAACTACCATAATGGTTAACACTTGTAACAGTAACACTTGTAACTAACACTTGTAACAGTAACACTTGTAACAGTAACTACCATAGTGGTTAACACTTGAAACAGTAACACTTGTAACTGCAACTACCATAGTGGTTAACACTGGTAACAGTAACACTTGTAATAGTAAGTACCATAGTGGTTAACACTTGTAACAGTAACACTTGTGACGGTAACTATCATAGTGGTAAAACTTGTAACAGTAACAGTAACATGTGTGCACAGCAACACTTGTGACAGTAACACTTGTAACAGTAACACTTGTAACAGTAACTACCATAGTGGTTAACACTTGAAACAGTAACACTTGTAACTGCAACTACCATAGTGGTTAACACTGAAAACAGTAACACTTGTAATAGTAAGTACCATAGTGGTTAACACTTGTAACAGTAACACTTGTGACGGTAACTATCATAGTGGTAAAACTTGTAACAGTAACAGTAACATGTGTGCACAGCAACACTTGTGACAGTAACCACCACAGTGGTAACGTGTGTAACAGCAATACACCTGACTGCAACACTCAGCAGTAAACTGCAACTTACGAATCATATCAAGAGAGCTTTGGTGGTTGAGAACAATGATAAAAGGCTCATCTTTCTTTAGCCGCTCCTCTTCTCGTACAATCAGTTCTATGCCAAGCAGATCGCTCAGGAAAGCTCTAACACTAAATGAGACTACGCTGGAGGAAAGGAGACAGACAGTTAATTTCACTGTTTAATGCAGATTTATTATTTTCTCAGACTTCCCTTTCCTATCTGTAACAATATTTTACTTACACAGTTAACATTTAATTTACACCACTCATTCATGAAAAAAAAAAGATGAAGGATAATAAGATCACACAAAAAATATTTACAGTAATAAAAGCAACAAATAAAGACATGAAATGCAGAGTACTCAAAAAAGATAGCTTACAGATACATCAGAAATAAAAAGAGAAGTACATTAAACAATCAAGCTTCTACAGATTTCCGGCAAAGATTTGTTGCAGATTTTCTTGTTTCTATATATTATTTAGTTAAATAAAAATTCTCCAGAGCTATCTTAGTCAGCTGAAATAAAATGATCTCTGTATTCCGGGGTTCCTTACCTCTCAAGCAGATGCATTCCGATTCCAAAGGAAATAACACTGATTAGTCGCCTCATACGACATATGCTTGGTGGGGGTTGGGAAGGAGGGAGAGAGAACAGACCAACTGTGCACCTCCGCTCCCCTCTGCCACCCCCCCCCCCCCCCAAGCATGTCGTACAAGGCGACTAATCAGTGATGTTTCCTTTGAAACTGGAATGCATCTGCACAAGAGGTAAGGAACAAAATGCCTGCATACAAAAAGGCATTTCCACAAATCCTGCACTCCTCGTGTCTGTAGGTTGCTGGATTCTGTAATGGCAACCTATATGACAAAGATGCCTTTTATTGCCAGTATTATTCTTACAGGGAGCATAGGGGCTACATGCTCATTTGCCAGCCCAAAGTCTCACATCAACCACTCATTCTGAAAAATTACCTTGGCATACAGGTTGACTCAGCCTAAAATGGGTACCAGGTAAATTCCTGGGATGTAAAGGCAGCTGGGGGTGATGCTGCCAACATCATCCATCACGGCCGCATACGCCTGATGCACCACTGGTGTAAAAAAGGGTCATTGACTTTTTACTGTATTATTATTATTCCTACTAAATGTTCAGTCATTATCCAGTCTTACCATTATATGTCACATAGGGCTCGCAGTCTATTCCTCTATTCCGTTCTATCCTGTGTGATCAGTTTGATATCAATCCAGTCCAGCAGCATTGGTCTCTCTCATCGATGTTTCGTTTCAGAGTTTCCTTCGGGTGTCTTCACTTCCTCAATCCCTTTATTTCCCATTTCGATATTTTTTGTTGTTTTGATATTTTTATGTTTGGTAGCGCCCTTCGGTTCACGACTGCAATTTTCTACGGAGATACCTGGGGATCATCGCTGGAGCTTCGGAGTTTGTGCTTTGCCAGGTGGCTAGCTGTTCTGCAGAGAAAGACCGAGCCAAATGGGATAAAACCCTGTGCAATGAAGTTGATCCTTTTAACTTTTAACCTTTAACCTTTCTTCTCAGGATGCATCAAATACAGCGCCATCTTCTCTGTTCCCACAGCAGCTCAATTATATCAACATCATCAATATTTCCCTGCTGTCACATTAAAAAAATGGAAAATCCAGCGTAAGGTAAATTAAACATACCTGATGAGAGATAGCAACAATTAGGTCTAAAAATTGTACTGATAAGTCAAAAATGTTGAGAATAAATTTGGCAAATAATAACCCACATATCCCTTCAAGATGTGAGTCATGTATCTATTTAGGCATCAACATAGATAAAGATGTAGGAATTGATATAGATGTAAAAAGATAAATACAAAAGACAGGGAGTTTTCATAGCACTAGGAAATATGTGGAAACCAAAGAAAATAACAAATAACAAACCCAGGTTCAAACTTGGAAAATTTAACTCAAATCTCAAAGTAATACTGCTGTATGGAGCAGAAATCTGGACAACACTCAAGAGATTACTAATAAACTATAAACATTCATTAACTGACTGACTCCTGTGCAGAATAAAAGGGAGTTAAATAGTATGATATGTCCCTAATGTGAAGCTATGGGAAAGAACTAAATAAATGCCAGCGAATCAAGAGCTGAGGAACAGGTGATGGCTCTGGAAAGGGCACACTGAGAAAGCTTGATAGCCCTTGCATTTGAGCCCACAGGGTCAAATAAATAAAGGGAGACCAACACATACACATAAAAATACACATAGAGAGAGAGAAAGAGATAGAGACAGCTGGATGACAGCCTATGCCCCTCTGCAGGACAAAGGCAAGAAAAGGAGAAGTCCAGAGAAGAAACACACACACGCATTGAATATGTAATACTGGGTCTTCATTCAACAGATTTTTTTTTTTAATATTTATTGTAAAATTAATCCATAATTTCTATAAATTATATGTCATAAATTATATCTGAAGGATTGACCATCATCCATAGTTACAGTTTGTTTAACAATAGATGAACACACATGCAAGCCATTTTCTCGAAAAATGCCCGTTACATCACAATGATTTTTTGCATGCAGCCTTAGAATATCCACGACGTTAAGGAAATATTTGTTTTCACTAAAGAAGAATATCATATGTAGTTTTTTTCTTATTTACGATATTTTTTTTTTTGTGAAACCGTCTTGGTAGTCTTTTGGAAGGTTTACTTTCATAAGTTTCAGGAAGTAGTGCACACTATGACTGGTTTAACAGGGGATCAAAGAAACCTAAGCAATTTCATGATTTTTTCGTGCAAACCTTAAGCGACAGGAAGCCAAAATAAGACTTCGGTCGAGGGTGTTTAGTCAAAGGCATATCCGCAAATTAATGTTAAGTTATTGTGTCATATAGCTAGCTTAAAAAAGCTGACATAGATCAACTTCAAAAAGAATTTGAGATGCAAATTTATAACTGTGCAGAAGGTTACCGTTTTACTGTACCAGCACTTCCTCGTGGAATCTAAGATGGGTCATTTATATTAAGACATTTATGACCCAGAGAAACGAACATGATTGGCGCTTGGTCTGGATAGAGCATCATTTAACTATTGGATTAGACAGGGCACAGAGTAAGTTCATGTCAAACAAGGAAGGAAAAGGAAAGTTGATGACTTTGATGTAGATGTAATTAGAGGTGAGATCTTAAAAATGTTACAGACAAATCAACTCATTACTTTCTGAAAACTGAAATTAACACTGAAATCACAATGCAGTATTGACATTTAAAAAAGTAGTCTGTGGAAAATTGTAAGAGAAACTGGGTTCACTTTCAGGAAAACTAGGTGGAAGGAGTATTATTTGTGAAAAGCCACGATTGATTGCTAGTCAAAGCAAATACCTGAGGCAAATTTGTGAGCGACGAAAGCAAGGCTATGATATTGTAGATTTCGATGACTCCTGGGTTAATGCTCACCATATTTATGCTAAATAATGGCAGCCAATAAATGGTGAATAAAAAAGAAACATTTCAAGCGACAAAGGCCAGCGCATTATACTCACTTATGCAGGAAGCAGTGAAAAGTCCTTATCCATGATGCTGGACTTATTTTCTAATCAAAAAGTACAGATGGTAGTGGTTACCACACTGAATGAATGGGCAAATTTTCAGACACTGAATGATCTTCTTCCAATTCTGGACAGACCATCATGCCTAGTAATGGATAATGCCACCTATCGTAATGCAGTATCAGAGGAAGACAAAGTACCAATAATTTCAAATACAAAAGATCAAATTAATACATGGCTTGTTAAGGAAAAAGCCTACTTTGACGACATATATTTGAAGGAAAAGTTGTTGCAGCTTGTGAGGAAAACAAAAAAGACAAAGGTGTATCACACTGAAAAAAATCATCAATGAATACGGCCACACTTCTCTGCGACTCCCTGCATATCATTCACACCTCAACCCGATAGAGCTGGTTTGGACCAAAGTCAAAAGACAAGTTGCTGAAAAAAACAGTACATTTAAAATATGTGATGTTGAAGTTTTGACACGTGAGTCCTTATCAAAAATAGACATTCATTTATGGAAAAAGTGTTTTGAACATGTGCTCCGAGAGGAAGGCGAGTACTGGCACTGAGATTTTTTACAATTTGTTCAGCCAGTAACAATTATCAACCTTTTGGGACCGCCAAGATTTGGACTGATTAAAACCATTTTTGATGAGAGGTTGAATGTCATCAAACCGTTAGGTGCATCTACAATCGCAACAAATACATCTCCATATCCAAATGTGTCAACCATAATACCTATTGTTCTGCAGTTAAGATACACCCTAGGATCTAATGGTGACCAATGCGAATACTAACTGTTGCATACTGGGGACATGTTTACAATTGAAAAAGGCAGATAGCTCGGCTAATGGTTGGTGAATTGATACGTGAGGGGGGAAATCGTCACATTCAACCAGCATCCCTAAGGGGGAGCTTTAGGTTATAATTCTGACTAGGTTTTGTGCGCCATGATGCTGGTTAAACATGACAATTTTTCCCCTCAGCAAAGCCCCTACCTACCTACGCCGGCTGTTTATTAATAAAAACCTCCTCCTATACAGGGTACACAATTTTGTTTTTCAAATAATAAATAAAAGCCCCACCCTGGCTGGACTTTGGGTAACCTAGTAACCACATCAAAAGCCCTAACTCTTTAAGGCCCAAACAATGGTGTGAGCATAGTTTGAGAAGTTCCGTTCTGCCCAAACAACGGTGTCATCGTCAATTTTGTATCTCATTTTGCGCGGTCGTACTAGTTTCTAAGGTTTGGAGGTGCGAATAACCTATTCAGGAAAAGTTACTCTGCTGAAATCCTTTTAGTTTCATTTCTTGGACTAAACCACACGTGTATAATTTGAGAGAAAAAAACATCAATTTTTTTTAACAGTTCAGTTTCTAAGTTCGTTTTTGAGTGCACTGAATACCAATGTTCTAACCACAAGAACAGGTCGCAGAATGCGTCTTTCTGCGGCCAAAGCTCTGAAATTGTTTCAGTCAAATGTTTATAATTGTGATAATGATAATAAAAATCTAGATTTTTCGGAAAGTGATTCGGACAGTGAATTTTCACCAGTGAAGCTGAGCGATCAGCTATTCGGAATCTAGCGATTCTAACGAGTTTATTACACAGACAATGTCCCATACTACCGTATTTATGGTGTAAGAGAAGGAAAGCGCTCTAAACAAAGAGATAGTACTATACTATGGCCAAGCTACATTGAAATCATCGCCGCTACAGTCTGTAAATAACTGTTCAAAGTGAATAGTAAATAGTGTGTGTGTTATGGCTAATTTTTCTGCCATTTTTTCTCTGAAATTTTGCTTAGATCTCGGTGGGAACTAAGAGCCCCTGAGTGATAAACTAACCCAGAAAGTTATCCTAACTTTAGAATATGTTAGGAAATTGAACAAACTTTGAGGTTTTGTTCTCAAATTTGGATATTTACTATTCTTGTGGCTGCAAAACCATGGTAAGTGAAGAGTGTTTTTGTGAAATGTTGTCCTTGTGAAATTAACACCTGCTGAATTCTTCTTTTCCACTAACTATTACAAAATCAAACAAACTCTTATCATCAGATTCAAAAAGAACATTCATTTCTCTTTTAAAAAATATATACTTTTATAGAGATTAGAAGTATATTATAATCTCTACAGCCTTTTTTGTACACCCACTCCTCTGTCATTTTTTTAAAGGGAAATTAATGTGGGCCAAGTCTGTCAAAATTCATGAGCATGAAAGAGCTAATAGAACCTTACAGTTGAGCAGGGTTTCTTGAAGGAGGGGTTCTCATCCGATAGTGGTACTTTGTGTCACTGGGTTGTGCGGTCCTAGTGGGGGTTAAACGTCACTCACTCACCAGCTGTAAACTCATGCAGAAAGTTATGGTTGTTGGTCCACTTCTGGGCCTTAATCTTGCTCAAGAACTTAAGTTTTGTGTGCAGTCCACTTCACAGATCTTCCGAATAATGGTCCCAAATTATCGAGGCCAAAAATATGCCTCAGTCACATGTAAACTGCGGACTTCCACCACCACCGTGAGTATCTCCCACGCCGCTACGCGTGGCACTGAGTGGGGCTAAACTAGATGGCTGGGATTCACGAGCAAATAAAACGAAGGAAGCTGCAGGAGATGCAGTAGCTGCTGCTCATGAGTCACAGCCATCTAGTTTAGCCCCACTCAATGCTGCGCGTAGCGGCGTGGGAGATACTCTCGGCGGTGGCGGTAGTCGCTGTAAGTGCACAATTTAAGTCACCGGAAGTCTGCAATTTATATGTGACTGAGGCCCTGTTAGGGTATATTTTCGGCCTCGATAATTTGGGACCGTTATTTGGAAGATAGCTAATCTAGATTATTTATTTATTAGGCACATGTGGTCAAGGCCCTTTGAGAGCAAGTAATGAAGTCAGAAGAGAAAATAGATTATCAGAGGGCCTGGCCGCCATACTACACTCAAAGGAATGGCAAGATGGACATAAAATCAGACTGCGTCTGGTACCATTGGTAATGGTGTTGTGATGTCTTTCTTGACTCAGCTCAACTGAAAATAAATGATAACAAATAAATTTACATTAATGAAGACACCACTAAACAAAAAATAGAACCGTAAATTTCGGTGTTTACTGTAAAATCTAAAAAAAATCATCGGTATTTAACAGGCAGTTTTCTAGAAAATGGCTTGCAAGTTTGTTTATTTATTGTTGAAATTTAACGAACTATAGTAAATAAAATAAGATTGATAATTTGAAAAATAAAATGAATAATAACATTTTAATACAAATTGTTTATTCAAAAATATTTACTATCCAATTTATCATTAAATTAAAAAAAATTTTAAATGCAAAATAATTATGATGACCGTTGCAAATAAAACAGAAACAGATTATTTGCAACTTTTCACGACAAAAACACTAAACAGCTGTTTCTGTGGTGTGAGTGTGGTGCTGGTACTCACAAATGGTTTTTTGGATTTCTCGGTCGCCTAAGTGAACAAATGATGACACCACAACCGATGAAAAGTGAGCACAGGAAATAAACGGCAATTTTTACGTAATATTTAAACTGTTTGCTAGTCTGATAAAGTATTGGAATAACAAGTAAACACGTGACAAGAACTAACTGCCATACACAGAGCGGTTCCATAACGGCGATCGCCATTTCTAACTGGTACCGCCGCGATTAATAACCAATCGATAATTTTTTTTATTGATCGATTATTGTTGTCTGCTTTATATAAACTTTCTCGCGTTTACCACCTGTTACGCAGTAACTTACCAACTCTCCCCACTGCTAAAACACCCAAGCATCACTATGGCACTAAAACGACAACTAATAAATTGCATGTTTATACCAACCCTCTGCTGCCAATGCCAAACCTGGTCCCTAACAAGAGCACAGGAGAAAAAGATCACGACGTGCGAAATGAGATGCTTACGTAAGGCTGCCAATGTCACAAGGAGAGACAGAGTTCGAAACGAGAACATTAGAGCAATTGTAGGAACCACACCATGCCTGCAATACATAAAGAAGCAACAAATAGAGTGGTTTGGCCACTTGATGCGAATGCAAACCGACCAACTGCCTCTTCGAGCATACAACGAACAGCACTACTACCCTAGAGCAAAAGGCAGACCGAGAGTACGATGGATAGACAATATATCAGAGATCCTGAGGCAACACGGACTAACAACAACACGTGCAACACACCTGGCCCAGGATAGAAAACTGCGACTCCCCACTACGCTGTGAGGCAATTGTGGACAAGACAAGACAAGACAAGACCACCTGTTCTGAGATACCTGGGGTTTCATTTTTGATAGAAGCCTTCAGGGATCATGTGGATGCGGTTGCAGTGAAATGCCAAAAAGGACTCAATGCTCTCAAAATTATGGCAGCAATGGACATGGAACAAAGAATGTTGTTCACAATGTTACAGCATGTGATCCTGTCGGTGATAGATTATGGACTTGGCATGCTTACCATATCAAAGAGTCAGTTGATGAGACTGGAGCGCATACAGAATGCAGCCATGCGAGAAATTCTGGGATGTACACGAGATACCCCGGTAGTATGTATGCGATATTAACTTGCACTGCCTACTATTGCAGATAGGCTCAATGTTCTGCAAGCAAAGTCATATCTCAGTATCACCTCCTGCATGAAGCCCTGGATAGAGATAAGGGTCACAGACTGAAAAGAGGAAAGTCGTGGATGGCGCACTTGAAGACACAATTCGACATGTGTGCAGGCTTGATAAATGTAGGCGAGGAGAGGGGTGGGTCAGAGTGTCTGATCATGTTTCAGACTTGTGTAGGATTCTAATCACTTTGGGACGTGAGTGCAGGGACTGGCCAGCTGGTGCTGCAGGACCAGAAGTTCAACAAATGATTCATGACAATTCCCGCCCAAGTGATGTGATTGTATATACAGATGGCTCTGTGGTGAGGGGCAGACAAAGTGCATGGGGGTTCATAGCGAAGGCGAATGGACAAGCATCACTTCAGAGATCCCGGGAAGTTAGCATCCTTTGGATATTTTCTCCAGGTTACGCCGCTGTGTTGGGAAATGAGCAGGTGGACAGACTGGCCGATTTTGCACCACTTGGTGGTGAACTGATATATGACAAGCTGGATATTGTGATGGCCCTTTGGGAGCGAGTGAACAGTGCCGAGAAACAGATAGATCATTTACTGTCTGATGAGAATGGCATTGCGAGGAGTTACAAGGGGATCTGGCCGACACTCGGGGGAGAGGCGAGACGGATATACAATCAGACTGTTACTGGTACCATCGGAATTTTAACTCTTTGCTTGCTGTTGAAGATGAGGACGGAGCGCTTATGGGAGTGTTCCGAGTGCTGTGATGTCGATTCTTAATTCAACATTCCAGCTGTTCCATTGGCGAACGGGTCACCTATTGATTCGCCGGTAGACGGCTTCGTCGCCGGTCAGGGCAGCATTTGGGTCTGTCTCCTTTGATTACATCACCAAAGCAGGAGTTCTTTTCAGGGCTACTTAGTGGCGTACAATCCTAGCCATTTTACTTGGCGCACATAACCTAGTCACAGTTATAACCTTAAGCTCCCCCTTCGGGGATGCTGGTTGAACGTGGCGATTTTTTCCCCCATCAAAGCACCTACCTACCTACCTATCTTCACCGGCTGTTTATTTATAAAAATCCCCCCTCCAAATAGGACACAAGTGTTGTTTTAAATATGAAATAAAGCCCCGTAGTAACCACGCCCGGGAGCCCTAATATAATAACCTTACAGTTGAACGGGATTTCTGGAACGGGGAGTTTTCATCCGATGGTGGCACTTTGTGTCACTGGGTTGTGCCGTCCAAGTGGGGTTAAACGTCAGTCACTAACCAGCTGAAAACTCTAGCGGAAAGTTCTGGTGTTCGTCCACTTCTAGACCTTAACCTTGCTCAAGAACTTTAGTTTTGCGTGCAATCCACTTCACAGATCTGGCTTTTTTTTTTTTTTTTTTTATCTTATATTATCCACGACCTTCTCTATTTATATACAGAAGGACCTGTATTATCACAATCAATATCGCTGCACATTGGGCATTCCTAGACGTGCTCAGTCCTCCGATGCAGCAGCCACTTCACAATCTCAGCTAACAGTTCCTAAAGGAAGCTAGCTATGTCCCCTATCCTAACCTCAACATTATCAATGTCCACTTTTGCTGTTGAGCGGCGTGTGAAGGAAAGTACCTAATCCATTGTTTGGTGGGCAGCAATGACTATTGTCATTTCGTGTCGATGCAAATGCTTGTTTAACGTCATCAGTCTATTTCTCCGAGAGCGACCTCTTTCTTTAACTTCAGACATTCGTGTTTAGCGCTTGCGTTGGTAACTGTTCTGTTTGTATTCTTGCTTGAACTACATCTACTACCAGTCCTCTTGTGGGGTGATATTTTTCGTTATTTTGAAGCCCCACCCTGGCTTTTGCCAGGACCCCAAATATAGCCTGGCCATAAATATGGTCTAATGGCTGAACGCCGTTTCCGGGACCTCTCCACGCGTGATCCTTGTCTACATGGTGGCACTTTGTGTCATCGGGTGTTTATCGCTTGTGTGATGTCCTAGTGAGGTACTACTACTATTTTTCTTACTTAACCATTCGTCCCCTTGTGGGTTGCAATTTTTCGTTATTTGAAGCCCTACCCTGGCTTTTGCCGGAAGCTCTGACTATAGCTGGGCCACAATTGTGGCCATAACGGCTAAAAGGGGTTTCCGGGACTTCTCGTGAGATCCTCATCCGCATGGTGGCAGTTTGTGTCACCGGGTGTTTATCGCCTGTGTGATGTCGTAGTGGGGTACAACAAGCAAGCTAGCATTCTTACTTCTTCTTTTTTCAATACCTGCTTATGCCGCTAGGCGTCGCAGTCCATCAAACGATTGGTAGCCGAGCCAGAGCGCGCTCAGTAGCTTGATATGCCGTGATGTTTTGCAATCTCAAGTTCTATTCCTACTAGATGACACAGAAGGCGAAATGCTTCACGGCATTTTACTCCCATGTCACGCAGTCGTATGAGTTTCAGGGATTCGTCACTACCCATTACCCACAAACTCCTGGAGCTATTTATTTCTATAGAAAGCGGTGCCACTAAGAAAGTCCGTTCAGCGTTGATGAAATCTGCTCTGTCTATGCTTCTTCCTGCATGCGTTGGTGCATTGCTTGCCAGCTAGTCCGCTTGTTCGTTACCTTTCACGCCGGCATTACTCGCCAGGATGGCAGACTTTGGAATTAAGATCGGCATAGCAAAAAACGAGAGGCACACCAGACGGGCACTCTTCCGATTAACGGTCCCTTATTATTCAACCTCTTTATAACCCCTTTGTAACCTCTTGAACCCCTTGAGGCTCTAAAAGGAATGTTTTGGACAGTAAATAATAAGGGACCGTTAATCGGAAGAGTGCCACCAGACGACTTGTTAATCAACATAGAACTGGTACTATTAGCCACCGGACGTTGGGGTTCATACTGAGGGGAGGATCTGAGCACCTATGGACATGTCCGGCGTGCAAGGATGATAACCCAACTAACTAACTAATAGCCAGAGCATAGATGAGATAAGAGAAATAAAGTGCGATTTCCGAATGCTCTCCATCCATTCAGATCAAATGTTACCTGTGATTTTCCGAAGCATGTTCAGAAAGTCTTGCACGATTATTACATGTGTAACCGCTGTGTGTGTGTGTGTGTGTGTGTGCAGTAAAGTGGTGGTGTTAGTAGTAGGGCTGTACTGAATATTCGCTTCGGGGCCGAATAGTGGACCTAATAACTATTCGGTATTTGGCCGAATAGTTGCAGTCGGGCCGAATACGAATAGTGGTTACCTTACACACGTTTCTGGACTGGTGGGAAATGAACATATCAAGATTGCCCACCTTGGTTCATACTGTCAAGCGTTACTTGTCCAGTTTTGACATATGGCTGTGAGTCCTGGATAATCGGTAGGCAGGCCAAACAGTTTCTTGAGGCCTCATAGATGTGGTTTTACAGAACAATGCTTAAAATACATTGAACAGCAAGAAAAAAGCAACCAAGAGGTTTTAAAAGAGGCAGGAGCCCGAAGACTACTCACAGTCTTCAGAAGGAGACAGTCGTCATTTTTCGAATCTGGAAAGATCTGTGGAAGGAGGGATAGAGGAAGACAACGAGAGAAGATTCTTGACAGTCTTGTTGCTTGGCATGGAGGTGTGTCAGCACACAAACTAATACATGCTGCAGGAGATCGCAGATTGTGACAAGGCATAATCGCCCATGCCAATCGGCAAAGCACCTGATGATGATGATTCACTATTCGTATTCGGCCGAATAGTGAAAATCACTATTCGGTACAGCCCTAGTTAGTAGTAAGTGGTTAAGTCGTAGTACAGTGGTTGTGGTAGTACCGTGGTGGTGGTGTTAGTAAGTCGTAGTACAATGGTGGTAAGTGGTAGTATAGTTGTGGTGGTGGTAGTACAGTGGAGGTGGTGGTAGTAAGTCATAGTACAATGTTGGTAAGTGGTAGTATAGTTGTGGTGGTGGTAATACAGTGGAGGTTGTGGTAGTACAGTGGTGGTGGTGTTAGTAAGTCGTAGTACAATTTTGGTAAGTGGTAGTATAGTTGTGGTGGTGGTAGCGCAGTGGTTGTGGTAGTAGTTGGTCGTGTTGCTCCCCAAGGCCAGTTACTGCATTGTAATAGTAGTTATTGTAGCAATGAACAACTTTTCAACGACACAAAAAGGAAGAGATACTACCCAGGACCTCTGAAGCATGCTTGTCTCCACCTTCCTTAACATGCTCTGTGAATGGGTTACAATTACGACATGCATGTACAGCTTACTCTTAAGCCAGCGGAATGCAGCATTGACTGCCTCCACTCTGAAACTATACGTGATATATGCCAGGTTTTGTTGCACTGAACAACGTCCATTAGCTTTTGCTATAAACCCCACACCATGCACGTTTCTGCCCCTCAACACATAACCATCTGTATAGATAATTTCACCTGGGCGAGCACTGTCATGAATTTGATTCTGCAACACCAGCTGGTCAGTCCCTGCACTCACTATCTTAAGTGATTAGAACCCTACATTACACAAGTATAATTCTTGCTCTGACACTCGTCAACATTTATATTTGTTCCCCTCCCCCTTTTCCACTACATGGCTGGCCTTGTTTTCTGTGGCCCTCACATGTCTGAAGAGTGTGTGGCTAAGCGACATGGCAGAGACAAAAAAAACATTCCACCGGAAAAACACACATAAAGAGGTATTTGTCTGCAGAAACAAAAATCACAAGTAACGACATGAAAATGTTACTAAAATTAATGTGAATCAAAGTCGATATTAGGAAATAAAATCAAGCATGCACTTTAGCGCCACAGCGTTAATAAATAAACCCAACAGATGAGAAAAGAACAAAGCAAGCAGAAATGGTTACATCTCTAATTAATTAGAAAATCTATGAAATTATATTCATCAACCCCAGACTCAGAAACATATTTGCAACAGTTTGTTCGTCTATTTTAGACTGTTCCAGGACCAGAGTTTTGTGTGTGCATTCATTTGTCAAATCTTGCTCATTTGTATGCAGGTTCCTTGCCCAACAGGCAGATGCACTCAGACTCTAAGAAAGCCTCAAATTAGCCGACTCTCACGACACACTTGGGAGGCAGTGGCTCTGTTCGTTTTCCCCACCATAAGACCCCGGTAGAGGGAGAAAGCAGTTTGTTGACATATCCATGGACTAAAACCCAGTGTTGGTTCTGAGGCCCCATTATGGCAGGGAAAACAAGACCTGCTGCTCTTTAGTGTCAACCAATCAGCTGCCATATCCACAAACAAAGTTGGCTGCAATAGATTCCCAACTCATTTATAAAAAAAAGTGTTACGCTGAGTTTTTTGTCGTCATTTATAAGGGATGCATTTGAAAATATAAAGCCGAATTTTGGTTGAGGTGAGTGCACAATAAATATGTTGAGTTCAGTATAGTATTGTCAACCATTACACTTGCAGGTTAATTGTTCTCAAACAATACTGCCGTTACTGTATTCAATTTTTAATGTATTAACCACAGATGCAGTCCGGGAGGGGAGGGGGTGGTGCGTGTCCCATGATTTAGGGCCGCATGGATAATACTGTCGCCAAAAGAAACTCCGTCTTGACAGTACACTTTATCAGACTGCTGTTCATCCATTTACTGATGTTATCCTTTCAGTTGTTGACAGTCTACCTCTTGTCTCAGTATAGTTTGGGAAAGTGTCTTTTAACGCGGCTTAATTTTTTCAAATCTGTTTTTTAATTCAGAAACTTGCCAGAATTGTTTCCAGAAAATATGACATATTCTCCCTAAATCCAGTTCCAGAAACTCAGTCTGCCCTGGAATAAGCATTTCTTAAAAAAAAAAAATTTTGTGATGTTTTTGGCTGAGCAAATAGCCTTGCTGTAAACCACAACACAACCACTCTTTTAGGCGGGCAAACAGACGAAGAACTCTCAAAGCAGCTTCCTACCACTTCATCAGAACCATAAAGGACAAACAACTGCATTATTTCACTATGAGAATTTTTATTGAACCCAGGACGTAGATGACTTGCATCTGGTGACAACATTTAAGATGAACACAAAAAGTAAACAAAACTATTCTTCTTCATTGCATACACTAGCTGGCTGTAAACTCTGCCTAAGTTCTGTCTGTACGTCCACTTCTGGACTTCAGTCTTTGTTCAAGACCTTGACAGCTACTTGCACAAACGTTTTAAAGTATTAGGTTTATTGTATGCAACCTGTTAGTTAAAACTATATAACATCAGGTCTATGTAAGAAACTGTACTCCCTTCTGTGGAGACAATGATTACATTTGTAACTGCGTCCTCCATTTTAGCCAACAGACTGAATACATCTTTTAGCTCTCACTGAAGTAACTAACTTTCTATAACATCTAACAGACTTCCACAAACAAATGCATCCTTTTTTCAGGTGTCCTGTATCAGCAATATCATCATCTGAGCTTCCATCCCAGCTGTTTGTTCTCACAGAGGTGGTAAAAGCTTTTCACAAACATATTTCATTGCCACCCCTGATATTTTATAACTCTTACTGATGAGTTTTAGTGGACTCAAAGAGTTGATCCACATTAAAAGTGGCATATTGTTCCATTGAAAAGATAAGCATTTAAATAATTTTGGCTACAGAAAAATATTTGGAAAAAATAATCATGTGACAGTGGCAGAAACAACAATTAAGGTAAATATATGTGGTGTTTGTTGTTCATAGTAGCAATTAAATATGGGGGGAAAAAAAAGAGTTAAATGACATGTCTAATCTATAAAAATCAACCACTAGTGCAGGTGACAGAACAGACAGTTCTGTATAAGAACATGCAAACTGTATGGCCAGTAGGTGCTTCCCCTGTGCAGTAAAACAACCTGACTATACAAGAGACAACTTAAAACAACAGGCCTACTTCATCACTGGGAGCAACAGACAACTTAAAAACATCAGGCCTGCTTCTCCAATGTGAGCAAACTAATGTTCACCAGAGGCTGAGCCCAAATTAGTCATTTAAAAAAATAAAAAGCTGAAACAATGGCTTATGACTACAATTAGGCAGAAGGAAGAATGTACATGCACAATAAGGAACTAAACAAAGAATGAACAACACTATGATACTTAAAGACAAAGAAATAACTTCAGCTTATGAAGGCATCAGTAGCAGAACAATAACGACAATACATTAGGACTTCTAGGTGCCTTCACCTCAGCTTGTGGCCTCACTTTCTAGCTCTGCCCCTGCCACGCCCCCTTCTGGCGGTGCCACCCCTGGCCTTCTTAGGGGTTACTGTTGGAGTTGCATCTTCATCAGTGTCCTCCTCATCAGTGTCTTTCTTATCCTTGGCAGCTGGTGTAGACACATCAATGGCAGCATCCTCCAAACTGCTTGCATTCACATCAGCTGAATCTTGAGTTCCAAAAGACTCCAAACTTTTGTCTGTGAAAAGAAAATTACATGCACGTCAATTTAAAACGCTTGTTCTCTTTCTATAAGCAGTCCTGCCCTCAGGCCTTTTGTTCCTCATCTCCACCACTTGGGCAATTTTATATATGGGGGAAAATAATCATGAGACAATGACAGAAACAACTATTCAGGTAAATGTGTGTAAGTATAAATGATCCTCCTCCTCCCCACCCAATGTCTAAATGTGAAAGCAAATAATTAAAATCATGAATGCTTGCTAATATAAAACAGTGAACATAATGACTCCTGGCGTTATGCAGGATGTTTTTGTGCTGCAGAAAGTGAAAGCTGTGCCCGTGGAAATTGAATAATATGTCCCTCCTTGTTGCATTCGAAAAATTGGTGTACAAAATAATCCCGGAAAAATCCAAAAAAAAGTGCTTGCTGTAAATGAACATGGCAGTTGCTAGAGGCCAAAGCCAAAAGTCACCACCAGAAGTGCAGTTTGTCGATGGAAGTAGCTTGGTATATTACCAGCCGACATGTAAACCGGCTACACTAAACACTACAATTTAATTGCTACACAAATGAAAGGTATTCCACATGAATAACACAGCTCACATGGCTGCACCAAGCATGTAAGTGGAACAAAAATGTGACTTGGTTTTTCCTTTGCCATATCTGATTCCAGACAAAGTCTAATCCAATTAATATTAATTTAACAGTTACAAAATTCACAGACAAGAAAGTCAACCTAAGGAAAATACTCACCCTCAGGGAACGGCTTATATTCCCCCTCGGATGTGTCCACCGGGATAGCAACATAGCTGGTATCTGGAGTCTCGTAATTCTCTACTGTGTCATTGTGGCTCTGATCAGCTGTGCCGTAGTAGCCCAGGCTGTAGTCCCCCTCCTTGGTCAGCCCGCCTTCATTGTCGACATCCTCTAATGGAAGCTCATCATTGTAGTCATGACCATCATCTGCAGGCTGCTTGCTACTAGCAGCTTCAGTGTCCTCCATCTCCTCATCTTTAACGTCTTCTTTCAACTGTTCTTCCTCTTCCTTAGCTTTTAAGGCAGCCGCTTCAGCAGCAGCAGCTTTCTCAGCCAGACGTTTTTCGCGAGCAGCTATCTTCTCTTCTGTAGCGGCCTGTAGAGATAAAGGTACAACTTCATTTAATCACTATGGAAAGTGGGGATTCAGGCTTTCAAATTTACTGCTATAGACGCATTTTACAAATAAGTTATTCAAATTACAAAACTAACAAACATGTCAAAAAATACGTATTTGCAGGACATCAACAGAAGCCTCTCCTGGCAGAGATGAAATGCTGGCTAGCTTGGGTTGGGCACATGGTGAAAAATGATTGGATTGCAAAGACGGTTTCAAGGAACACACACGAGGGAGGGCGCAAAGAAGAACATATATTTGGAATCTTTTACCTTGCTTATGCTTATAAGCAAAGGACCATTTTTCACGCCTCATGGCAATTTGGGCATGAAGGACTAGACCTCATTACCTTGCTTTCTAAATCAATCTTCACTTGGGATATGAGGTCAGCATCAAGCTGGCCACCTTTACTTCAAAGACTTACCTGGTACCCATTCAAAGTCAGCACAACAACCAAGCTCATTTTTTAATAATCCCCACACCGGTCAGAATTGAACCCAAGACCTTCGGATACGCACACAAGCGTCTAGCCGCTATACATAATCTTATATTTCCGGTCTACCACAGAAGCTGGTCTGTCCCAACCAAGTTCTAACAAAGCAGGGAACTAAAAACATACCAGACAGAAAACCTACCTTAAATTTCTCATAGTGAGTCTCACTCTGGCAGTGGGAGCCCTTGGCAGACTTCTCATTGTTGTAAAACTTGTGGCACAGCTTACAGAAGTACCCAGTCACCGGAATGATATACTTCACACCTAAAGGAAAAGTAAAAAAAATTTTAATTTTATTTCAGCAAGTAAATATGTACCCAACTTACATCTAGCAACTTTTCAAATATCATTTCTAGTATTAAACACTAATCTGATAATTCACAGGATGACACTTACTTTTACCCGTGACCCGGTAACTATTGTAACCAATAGGGGGAAAAGACCAAATTTCTATTTATAAAAGAGATGATCAATTTTCTGTCAAGGAAACCCCTCTAATACTTGTAAGTAAATTTAGCCATTCCTTCTGTTAACTAGACGTCTCATAAACATTCTACGTATATGGGTGTGTGTATGCACCGCAGGTTTTTGCATGCACAACTCATGCTTTTGTGTTCTTTTACAATATTCATATCATCATAACATGCTTTATTAGTAAAATACTGGAAGGGCCGAATGTAAGACGGGCCTGTGTGCCCAATTTGTGACCCTTTGAAAATAAAGTTCATTCATTCTACAGCGAGCCAAAAAAGCAGCTTTTACAGGGAAACTGGCCCCAACTGAGACTCAAATTTTTGGGTCTAAAAGAGCTATAAAACTGCTGTCTAATTACAAGTGAGCAACTTACCAACTGGATTCTCTGCATTAAACTCTGGAATATCCAGATCCTCCGTATCAGAATTGTCCTGTAAGATAGAATAAAAAAAAACTAGGTCACTCTAAACTGTAGTATTAAACAATCTAGCAATGGAACAATAACCATACAAGCTTAAGAGGAAAAATTTTAAATGCACAGATGTGATAAAACTGCTGAAACAAGACCCTATAACTGGAGACATCTGCTTATTTGAAAAAAGAAGTTTTCCCAGGATACTCAATGATGTGACAGCTTACAGAAATAAAACTAAATGGACGGACCTCACCCGCATTAGTGTAAAAACATCACTAAATACAACACAAAGACAGGTTGACAGAATGAACTCACATCTCGATCTCTGCTTCTACTTCTGGATCTGTCATCCCTCTTCTTGCCATAGATATCAGCATTCTAAACAATATCAAAACAGTGACAATTTATCACAATGTAGCTCAGAGGAATACATTTTAGATCACATAATGTCACTTCTTCTGGTCATGACGACTATTCTTCTTCCTCACTTCCTCTTTTACCGCTGTGGGTGTCGAGGGAGATAAAAGGTTCTGTCCCTAGCTCTTCTGGCTGCCTCGACGACAGGCATATCGTGCTGTTGTAGAGTTTCTCTGATGTTATCCTTTCATCTTGTTCTTGGTCTACCTTGTGCTCTACGTCCTTCTTCTCTTTCCATGTATGCTTTGTATGATATGGTGTCACAAGGCATTCTCTCTAAGTGGGCAAACCATTTCACTTGCAGTCTTTGTATGTAATCCAGAATTGGTTCTGTGACGACTTGTTCTCTTATGATCTCATTCCTGATCTTATCTCTTATGGTCACTCCTACAGCCCTTCTCAGACATCTCATTTCCGTGGTTATAATTTTCTTTTATGGTTTGTTGTGAGTGACCATGTCTGGCACTGGTAGCACAGAGTTGGAATAAATATGCTTTGAATAAGATGTCTCTTTGTGCTGATTGGGATTGTCTTATGCTGTAAGAGGGGGGCTAGCTGTCCTAATACTTGGTTTGCTTTACTGCATCTAATGTTAATTTCTTTATCCAATTTCCCAATGACTACTCAAGAAGTGAAAACACACTGCCAAAAACAACAAACAATCCTGTTATTTTTTTGGGTGTAAATAAGAAATGTCTATATTGTCATAATTATCACACGCCACAGCAATAAGCACAAGTGGTGATGATTCCAGCCTTTGTTCTGCCTCGATGACTTCTGAATATCTGTCTCCCAATGAATGTTTAAATAGAAATCTTATTTAGCAGAACAGACCTTCATCGCAGGTTGACAGCTAGATCTAGGAGTAAAGCTTTCGCAAAGAAAAAGCCATGCTAACTGCATTATGAAGCATGCTATGTTGCAAAATACTGGTGTCACCTTACCTCTAGAGTGAACAAGACAAATCTTATTGCATGAACAAAATGGCATCACTTTGGCCTTAAATGATATCGCCATGGTCTGATTCCCATGCCACAGTAGAATGCAACCATCTGCAAAGGTGCCAACAAAAGTTTTTTTTCTCTTTCCCGACTGCAATCTAAAATGTGCTGTACATTTTATGACCATTATACACAGTATGACACGGCGAGTCAAAGAGATGCCTCATTTGCTGGCTACATGTATGACCACAGACTTGATCTGTGATTCTGGTTATTGTGTGAGACAGGAAATCATGACTGCCGATTAGGAACATAAATTACTCTCTTCATATGTTGCCCTGGACAAGAACTGGCGACTTTAGCCTTTATCCACAAACATTAACCAGCAGAGATTTCTCACCTTCTTGTGCTCTTCAGTTTCCCGATGCTCTAGAACCTCTGTGAAGTTGCTGAAGTCATGCACCTTACACCATCCACAGCCTCTTTTAACCTGCAGCTGACGTTGCTGGATGAAAAATACATAAAACAGAACCTTCAAATGTGTGCAGTGAGGAAAAACAAGCAAGTATTATGTGCTCTTGAAATACTCCATGCACACACAAAAATACTTCCAAAACCTTAATGGTCTACTGTGCTTTTTTCTTCTTTGCATTCACTAGAACTTTGATAGAAAGTTCTGGTTGTTACTCCACTTCTAGCCCTGCTCCAAAGCCTGAGGTTCCAGGGCCCCATTGTGGGGTAAAACAAGTATAGATCCAATCCACTGCCTTTCCAGCAAACATATCATAGAAGCTAACTAACTGGGGACTTCCTTCGAAGTCGGAGTACATCTACCCAATGGCAAGGAACAACATCAGCACACAAATAAATCAGTAAACCAGATATACACTCAAAACCTAGGTCCTGGTACAAAGCCAAAGTCCAAATGGACGAACAACCAGGACTTTTTGCTGGAGCTTACAGCAGGTGAACAAAGAAGAACCATAGTTGCAATTACAACTTTTCTCTTGTCTTACAACATAGCCACACTAGTGGAGCAAACTATGGGGCTTTCAGCTCAACTGCTTACACTCTGCTCTAGAAGGATCCCCCATATAAGATCTGATCACACTTTTATACACCTACAGCCGGGTTAAAAATAAGAACAGTAGAATTCCGCCCTATATTCATTTTTGAACACCTTATTTCCATGTCAACACAGATTGAAATAGGCTCTGGGAAAGCAGCTGCTGTGATTTTGCCCACTCCAACTACAAATATTTAAAGCGCACAAACGAAACAAATAAAGTCAGTATAACCCAGAGCATTACCTTGTGGATGTTGGAGAACCGATGTCTCTCCCACGGGATAGTCAGACTGTTGTTGCAAATCTTGCAGAAGAAGTCTGGATCACTGCCGCCAGTGCCACTAAAAAAAAAAAAACACATTAAAGAATGATGTAATGTACTTTCTGAAGTACCAACTCCTTTACATTATATTCCATGGTTCTGAGGTAGTTGTTACAGGTGCCACAGACAAACAGATGCTGGCCACTGACTGGGTCTCTCACTAGCACATACACACCAAACAGTTTGAACGTCAGAGTATAATTTTAAAAATCAATATTTTTCAATTCACAGTCTACTACTTTGAAGTGTGGGAAGAATACACACATATGTCATCTATATATAAATTCAAAAATTTAAAGTTTAAAAGATACATTCTGATTATGTGAAAATATATATAATACAATATAGTTTTTCAATAAATAATTACCAATATACTTTCTAAACCTGTCAGAAATTAAAAAAAAAAAAGCTATAAACACGATTGGTACTAAAAAAAAAAAAAAAAGCTGAATAGTCACCACTGAGACCCAACAATGGATCTTCATAATTCACTTACTGCGCCCCAGCCAACACAGCCTCAAATAGATGCTAGCAAGAAATCGGAGGTACAGGCAGCTGACACTACGCTGACCACATTACCCATGGAGTGTTGACTGTTCTACAAACGTCTAACACTAATTGGCCAGAGGGTCTTTTTAAATAGGACATGAGACTCAATCACAGCAATCCCCTGTGTAGGTTACAGGACCACTGCCTCCTTACAAGTGTATGGTAACAGATGACAAATTAGGGGTTTCCTTTGAAGCACAACTGCCTTATAGGCAAGAAACCAAAAATCTGCATACAATAAAGCCAGACATGTAAACAGATGTGCATAAAAGACTCAGGCTATAGAACAAGTTCAAAGTACAGAACAACCATAATATTTTGCTGGGGTTTACAGTCAGTTAACTCAAAGATAAAGAATAACAGCATCACACACAATAACCAACCTAGAAGAATTCTTGCCCTCAATTTTGCGCAAATGTTCCTCTGCCCTGATGCGAGATTTAAGCTGGTTGCTCTTCATCTGGTGCACTGTCAGCAGGCTGTTCATGCGCTGGGTGTGCTTCATGCCATTCAAGTGCCGACGGAAACTCTCATCATCATACACAGATACATTACACACATGGCAATACAAGTTGCCATCTTTGTCCTTGCTTTGTCCCTGTAAATTGTCATAAAATATTTCTGTTAATAAAAAATATGCCAACTATCAATATTTAACACCTTTACCAAGTTCCCTGGCACGGTAAATTGCAATATATTCCTGTTAATAAAAAATATGCCAACTATCAATATTTAACACCGTTACCAAGTTCCCTAGCACTGTAAATTGCAATATATTTATGTTAATAAAAAACATGCCAACTATCAATATTTAACACCTTTACCAAGTTCCCTGGAATAGGTGGCAGGCACTTCATATCTTGTCAACTGCATGTACAAGATGTGTACTAAAACATACCATAAATGTTACAACCACACTACCAGGCTTATACACGTGTCAAAACAGGCCATGATAAAGAAGCCAGACAGAAACATGACGAAACCAGAGTCATGAGACAGCAATGCATAGATAAGTTACCAGACAAGAAAGGACAAGGTTACTTACATCATCTTCTGTTGGCTCTGCTGGATCATAGTTATCTCCAGTCTTCTCTTCTCCCTCTTGATCCTTGTCTGAAAAAGTCCACAGTACAAGCTGAAGATTTCTGGATGTCACAAATGAGTTTAAGTATTTAAACAACATTACAGGTGACTACATGATCTGAAGATATTCCTACTGAAAGGCACCTGTCTAATAATATAATGTGACTACACTGAGAATCCTTCAATGCTTTAACAGTGAGAGCTTAATATAATATGAATACACTGAGGATTCTTTTAATTCAGCCTGCCACATGAAAATATTGAAAGAATGCTCTCATCAGAAACATGCAACTTCCATACATCACAGGAAAGCTGGCACTTTCAACGTGCTGAGGCAGAAACGTTCAGCTGGTGACTTCAGACATGCTGATCTAATTGAACTCTTCATGAGAACTAGCTACCAGTACAGGCTCCCTCACCTCCCCAGAATTCTCAACATAAGCATTAATCAGAAAAAGACAAGACAAGATATAAATTTGCAGTAGTAAAAAGACTATTGTAGAACTGCATACTTGCCAACAGCTTCAAGATTGAAGAAAATTAGGAAATAACCTCTAAAAATTTAACGTCACTCTACTTCTAAAAATGATAAAACAAACCTGTGGCATGAATGTGTCACAATTTTAGCATACACTATGACCCCAAATCATCAAAAATTTAACCGCTTGCTACCACTTGTGTAGTTTCACTAAAGTGATTTTAATATAACTATTTCGTTTGCTGGTCTGTCAAATGCCTAAATCCAAAAGTGATTTATTATTCAAGCGATTTATTCTGACATTTCCACTTACATCCAAAGAAGTATACTTGTTTATGAAAGACATGCATGCTTTCTATTCCTATTTGTGGCACATCTACTAAGCTAAAAAAAAAAATACTGTCAGAGATGATATTCTGAAGTCTAAAGCTGCGCTATGTGTGGAGTGAAGGGCAGCTCAACGAAAATTTGCAAAAATGAATACTTGTTGGCAAGTACTGGAAGTGGAGGAAAAATTCTGTTAGTGGGACTAGAGCCCAGGAGAATATACTTTGAACAAATCTTTGTTTGAAGCTTGTTCAAGAGCATATAGGAAGACAAGAAAGGAGTTATGAGACACAAACAGGTGACAGAGAAGAAGAGAAAGAACAGAAAGCTGATAATTTGCTGAAAGTGCTGGCAATGAGAAAATTGCAGCAACTTCAGAGAAATTGAGAAAAGTTTACCTGAATCCCAACGATTAGAACGATTTTTATCTTTGCCTTCACTGCTCCTGTTGTTGTCTCGGCCACGAGAACGATCTCGATCACTTCTCTGCAGATCCAGGCCAGAATGATGAAAGGAACAATGGTGGCCCATGAATGGGAGAGAAGTATGGAAGGGAAAATTATCATTGAATCGTGGACAGCAAAATACAGTTTCTCTTGAAATTCAATGAATTGAGCTTGCAGCTCTGCTTGAAATTATGAAGTGTACATGAAAATGTATAAACCTGACTAGCAGCTGATAGCTTGTATTGTGAACTGAACACAAGAACATGTGCTTACAACATCTCTGTAAATAAGGAATCTGATAATTCCATGTTTGCCTCTAGAATGCATAGTTGGCAGATGGACAAAATATCGTGAGATTAAGGATAATCTGAAGTAGTAATCATCAAGTGAAGAATGCTGTGTAACTAAACATGACTTAAGTTGATGAAAAATGATGGATAAATTAAAAATATTTTACAATTTATTTGGTAAATTTACTGAAACATTTTTTTAATCACAAAACTGGCGGTTACGGTAAATTTTTTTTTTTTTGGTGTGTTTTAGAACGATGCTGTTTTTAGTTAAATATACGATGGCTGAAATATCTTTGCCTACTGCCATATAGTTACATTCATCTACTGCACTACGGGTGTATATGTTTACAGCATTACAGGTACACAATGCTGTGCATTCGACTCATATGTTCAAAGCTGCCCATTAAATTTCTTATTAAAATGTCTTCATACTCATTAATATTAGGTGTTAGTTATCTCTCAACAAAATATATGGGATCAGTTAAATTAGGTACACTGAAATTTATACTCACTGTCGACCTTACTGCTACATAGCAAGCAAACAGATATACAGAGGGTAACTACAGCACTTACCCAGAGCACTAGAGTATGAAAAAACTAATAATGAGATTAGACTAAACTGCACATGGCCTTTCAAGATACTTTCTTCCGTACCTGATGAAACCAGTTTCTTAGAAACTACATTCTGGCTTGTGACAAACTTGCTGAATCAGCACACCAGGAAAATGCTAAGAATTAACAGCTCAGCAGATATACAGAATCAAAAAGGTATTCAGGTGAAGAAACTTGGAACCATCATCACATTAAAGGTCTGCAGGTTATAAAAAGACACTGTTTCTCACCCCAGATGAATCTCGTCTCCTCCGCTTGTAGTCAGAATCTCTGCTCTGCCCGCCAGATCTCTTGCGATCATTACTGTATCCTCCATAGCCCATTCCTTGTTGGAGGTAGTTCATACCACCAAGCCCTCCCATGTCTCCGAGCCCACCATAGTCGCCTCCATAGCCACCAGCTCCACCCAGGGCAGCTTGTTGTTGCAACAGTTGCTGGGCAATTAACAGCTGATTCACCTGGGGGTTGCCCATTGGCTCAAACAAACTACCCATACCAGGGCCTTCCCCCAAGAGTCCATCTCCGCCTCCACCTCCTGAAAACAAAGTCACAGAATTCAATTCACATAAATGATCCTTCAGTGTGGCAAATCAATAAACCAGCAAAAGTGACAAATGCACATATGGTTAAAGCTTTAAAGATCTAAATAATAGTTCAAAGAAGATTTAGGGAAGGTATTTTAGTGTAATCTAGATAAAACTAAAGACCTTAGAGATTGCAAATTTAGGAAGAGATGGGGCTGTGAAGCAGTGAGACTGCCACATTATCAATAAAATTTTTGGTTCACTACACACCGGTAACCACAGGCCCAAGCAACTCAGGTGTAGAAAGGAGTCTTTTTACATGCAGCAATTACATCAGATATCTTTTTCTGCAGCATCAATGCAATTTTACACACAAAAAATTGTAGAAAACAGGAAACCACCTAATGAATTGAAAGCATAAAAAAACACAAAATTTTATAAAAATTCAAAGCTTAATTACCCTAACTTGTACAGTTAAAACTAACAAACAATGTTCATAAACTTGTAACGCTTACCAAATTTTTGAAACAGTGACAGGACACTTATCTACATTTGTTTGTGATGAATAAGTATAATAAACACAGGTGTTAAAATCTTAATTAGATGTTCATATATATAGATTTTCAAGTTCAGGAATATATTCAACTTTAAAAGTTTTCAAGAATGAAACAGACAAAAATGGGTGTTGGTAGAGATATTAAAAAAGCTATTAAATCATACCGTAATTGCGACGATCTCTACCTTGGCGATTTCTGTTCATCGTATCTAAAGTCATAGAAAAAACTATATTTTACTGCATACACACAAATAAAACTGAAATTACATATACTATTATCAAATTGATTTCATAGTGTCAAGAAACAGTAACTCAGGAAACTTAGCTCAGGAACAGGATGTTAGCTCAATTAAAATAATTCGGCTCTGCTTTAAATAACAGTCGCTAGCTGGAAGGTGACAGTCACTTAGTCGGAGTTCACTCCCTTGGCTGCAGTGCAAATAAGGAGTGGTAAAGAGGGAACGAAACAAATAGTTACCTGTCATCCTAGGGTTAGGCTTAGGGCATTGGTTAGGATTTGGGGCAGGGTTAGGTTTTGGAGTAGGTTTAGGGGTAGGGTGACACATCACGGAAACGACGGACGTTTATCGCTCATTACGACATACAGAGCCGCAGATCTCACATCTACGGTCACTAAGTCGTGCGTCGGAAGAACGCGGTCGCTAATGTGAGTCGCAGCGCGTGGTCTATGAGTCTTGCGTCGCAAGACCTCGGTCGCTACTATGATCTAGCTCTAGCGCGTGGTCTAGCTCTAGCAGGCATGTCGACCTCACTGTTTTTTGATTCGTGACTTGTCCGCTCCGTACTTGCACTGCAGCGAAGGGAGTGAACTCCGACTAAGCGGCCGTCGCCTTTCACCTAGCAACCGTTATTTAAAGGAGAGCCATAATTGAAACGTGTGTGTGGGAACACGGGAAAATTGCAAAAATGACTAGACAAACACACACACAAAACTAACAATGTAGTTTTCAAATGACATTTTACTGGCATAACTTTTCCATAATTCATAATGTGGTAGTTACCATTTGAGCATTCAATAAGCAGAATAGAAAAAAATGAAAAACAAGAAAAATGGGATTATTTGTGAATGGTATTGAAAAGAAACTGTTAATCTTTTACAATCTTGCCACAACTACTTAAATAAATAAGTCATTCATTAAGACAACGAAAAATCCTAAATTCAATTTAAAGGATAAAATTAAAAGCGTTGATAACTAGCGACTACGGTGTTCGGCAATTGGCGGTCTTTTTGCAATTTCCGCTACCATGGAAACCGTTCAAAACTTGCTTCGCAAATGTCGGCTGGGGTTTCGGGATGGGTCCTAATCTCTCATGAAATTTTGCGATTGGTGTGATTTTCACCCACTATAAAAAGCTGAAAACGGCAGGAAGGAACCCGATTAACAGCGCATGTGTACGACAGCCGGACGTCCTCTGTTTTTCTGTTACATCAGTTTGATTGAAAATAGCGATAAGTGTTCAAAGTTGGCTTTAGGCTTTAAACATTACTAGACATGGTAATACTAGTTATAACTGAATTCTCCGTCCAATTTTACATTTGTGTATACAATTTCTTTCTTGTCTGTGGCTGTTTAGATGTACAGTGACATTTTTTAGGCAATCGTTAATATGTGGCTGTGTCTGAGAAAAATTGTCCTGCCATCTTGTCCCATGAAAACAAAGCCAAAACGAAAGTTGCACAGTTTGGTTGCGCAGAGAAAACTTCTTGTTTCTCAGACACAAGTTTTAGCAGCTGTTTTTTACATCTCATCTCCACAAAAACCTACATATCTCAGCTCAGAAATGACATACAAGCCTAAATGAGGTACCATTGGAAAGAGATTGTTTACAGCTATCTAACTGTGCTGGTTTTATTGGTGTAGAGAGCATTTTAAAAATTTGACTAAAGTATCTATCAAGTTGATAACTGACCTCACTCCTTACTTCAGAAACTGCATATTTTACTAAACACGCTAAATATATCAACAGTGCTTGTGTGGTTGCAAAATTACGTGCAATATCTAAAAAAAATGCAGATATGACAGTTGTTAACCTAAATCCGGTCTCTTTTAGTGTCGTATCAGTAGTATCACTTTAGCCCACGCCATTTACACAAAATGGCCGGGTTTAGTTTGCGCTGGCACATACAATTGAATACATAGCTATGATAGCCCCAAAATATTCCTATACTTTAGTAGTCCACCACTTGCGTCAAACTGTTAGTTACCCGTTACGGTGACAATGTAAATAAACTATATTGAACAGTGCACAGACAATCAAAAACAATATCACTAGCTAATAATATGTAAAGTTCTCTTGTATCAAATTTGTATTGTTGTACTAGCCCACGCTGAAGAAAATACAAGATGGCGATCCGAAGACAAGCAAGTACAAGTCAGCCTTGCAGAACAAATGAATTAATTTTAGCATTCACATAAAACAACATTAATGTACAGTAAAAACTGGTGTACTATGCGCTGTCATAAATGTCTGGCTAAAAGTCAAATTATAGTAATAAACTGTAAACATACCAGATAGATGTGACGTTCAAGATTTTGCGAGAAACAAATCGACTTCGTCTTCGCACTAACGTGTCCTGTTTGACTGCGCATGCGTGTAATAACGTCATTCATTACGTAATAGATTTGTTAAAAAGGTGAATGTTATCCAGTCTTTATAAAACAATTTTAACTTCTCTTCCTTCTTCTCTTCCACCGTGTACCTCAGCGAAGTGTGTGTGTGTGTGTGGGGGGGGGGGGGAGATGTAATATTCGTTGATGAGCTCTGTTAAGAGCACTATTAGGAGAGATGTTCATTTCTGTAAGGCTGTGTTCTTAATGCCATCACTCTATGTTATCCGAGGTCTTCCACTCGCTTTATACCCGTTGTAACGTTTTAGTGTGGCTTTCTGTGGCAGATAGTACCAGGGCATTCTCGTTATGTGTCCAAACCACTTCATTTGTTGTTCTTTGTAAGATTGGCTTTATTCCTAGCATTCGTGTGATTTTGTATTCTGTCTTTCGTTGAAATTCCTGCTGCTCTTCAAAAGTATTTCATCTCATCGATATCTCAGAGTAAATATTTGTTATTTTATGTATCATGTTTTTTTTTTTTTTTTAAGCATATCAGTAATTTCTATTGTTTTAAATAGGGCTTGGATTTAGGCTGTGATTATGATAGACTTTGTTCCTCGTGTGGTTCCCGGGTAAGGAAAAATAAGAATAGATCAAATGCCTGCCCAAAAAGCATGTCGTAAGAATCGACTAATTGGTAATGAGTCAGACCTGTAAAACAGATGAGCACGCAACACTCAGTTTCTGAAAAAGGACTGGAGTTCAGAAGTGGACAAACAACCAGAAATCTCCACCGGAATTTACCACCGGTGAACGTAAAGAAGAAGAAGAACAAACACAACAAAAAACAATAAGAAAGAATGCTCAGTGATATATCAAATATATATAGCACCATCTGCTATATGCGCCACTGGGGTGAAATGGCCTTCTACTAATATATGGGAGCGATATTGTTTTAAAGATATTCAGGGAGCGTCTTTTCATACACTCTATATTAATACAATCGCCAACATCTGTTGCAGATCTTGTGTGCATCATTCAGCTGTCGGCACAGTGTCGTCTATATAACATAGGTTGTTTATAATATATGTGTGTGTATATATATATATATATAAATATATATATATATATATATATATATATATATATATATATATATATATATATATTTTATTTATAAGACTTGTACTAAATTAGTGACATGTAGGTGTGAGAGGTCGTCTCTGTGGCTAAGTCGATGCGAACACTTCGCTTCGTAATGCCGGGATGCCGGGTTCGATCCCAGCTGCGGGCAATGCGCCTTGCGTTGGTTTCGACAGTGGTATTAAGAAAGCCGACCGTCCAGAGAGCAATGGCAAACTACTGGACGTAATTTGCCTAGAGAAACCACACAACAGCCAGGGGCTGTTAGGGTTGGTTCTGCAACGTCCTGTAAAGGATACGCAACAACCTTTTTAGGTATGAGAGGGGGGGGGGTGAATTACGGTGGCGTAGTACGTTGGTGTTTGATTTATGTCTTAGTCTTGAATCTTTTTCTTATTATTTTTCCTCTGTTTCATTGTTTGCAAGTCTGTCCTCTAACTCATTTCCGGGTATGCCGTAGTAAGCCGGGATCCATTGAAGAGCGTTTTGATTGTTTTCTGTTAGTCTTTTTAGCTAGCGAGTCAGTTCCTTCTCCATGTTGTCTCGTGGATCCCTCTGAGTCGCCTAGGGGACTGATGTGCAGTCACACAGGAAAAAACAGTTTGGAAAAACAACACAGCTGTTCATCGTCACTACCAGAAATCAAAACACTGATCAAGGGAAAATACCAAAAATTGTTGAGAGAACAAACCAACAGTAAATATCCACAAGACACCATCAGCAGACTCAACAGAAAGCAAAATACAACAAATTTATGTCTACGAACAGGATACTGCAGGCTCAACTACCACATGCATAAAATAAAGACTGTACAGTCCACACATTGTGCCTGTTAGGACCACGAACATCTGAACACATTCTGCAGACTTGCCCACTCTATCTACAACGTCGAAAAGAAACCTGGTCTGAAGAGCAAAGTGTGCAGAGCAAGCTATGAGAAACAATGAAGTGCCTGCTACTGTCATGCGAGTTCATTGAGGCAACCCATCTGGTGGTCTGATCTGAGCGTACGCAACCGATCGAAAAGAAGAAATAAGAAGACTCGTCTGTCGTCCCGAATGCGTTATTTTTCTCTCCAAAATTGACTGGAAAGTAAAGGCGGCCAACAAAAACCCCTGAGATCCGATAGGTCTATACATATATGTAGAAGGAAACGAAACCGCATATAATCTTGCTAAGAAAGGGGTAGAATGTGAACAGGAAAAAATGCAGTAACAAACTACTAGGAAAAGAAAAGGGCCGTCCAGGCCATCATTAGTGAACAAACTCGCCAGAGATGACTGTCATAGCCTACTTGACCGGCATGGGCAGGTCATTATACTACGCCTCAGGGACAGGACATAAACTTAACAAACATATGCACATGCTACCTCTAAGTAGTTCATCACTGTGTCATTTTAGGCTGCGTGTGCAGACTAAAGAACATGTCCTGTGAGAATATCCCTTGTAGAGGTCATTGAGAATGAAATACTGGCTCAGTGAGTCAAAAATGTACTCAGAGTTGTAAGGAACTTTTTTTTTTTTTTTACGTATCCAGAAACCATGAGTTGTAAACCCTTTGGCTCTGTACTATGGATATCGCAACCCTTCGGCCTTGATTCCATTATAGGTACCGTTTAATCTGGGAGAAATGTGGCTTTTCTGCCTACCCCCGGGAGTGAACCCGGACCACAAGGAGTTCGTCACCCGGCCGCCGCGAAAGTCCGGTTTAACCAACTTCGCTAGAGAGCCGGGCAGTTGTAAGGAACTAAAAGGGAAATCCAAAAAAAAAAAATCATAAGAACTTGTCTCTCAGTGTAAATAAGAAAGCGAACACAATAAAAAGAAGAATAGTTATTTTACCATATATCAAAATACGCTTCCAGTATTGAAAGTCATATTGTTCAGCTTCTATCCATGAAAGGGGTAACACCCTTCCGAGAACATCGCGAACGAAGACACTGTTTTACTTTTTGCACATGACTATATTTCGAAAAAGACCAGTTAGGCACTGTGGTTATCGTAGGGCGATATTCCAATCCCGACGTGGTCACATAAAGTGTACATCTGTATATTGTCTGGAATTGTCTGTTAGGTTAACTTATTTACTCTTCCTATATGAGAGAAGGTCAGCTTACTTAGTTACTGAGTCGCCCCTCTTCTGCCTTGTCATGTAGAGGTTTGACAGAGAGATCGCCAGACTTCTATTTCAGCAGTTTTTTTTGTTGTTGTTTTTTTTTTTGGTTGTTGTTGGGAGGGGGGGGGGGGGGTGTCTCAATTTCAGTCCTCTGTCAGTCAGAGACTGCTTTATGTTGTCTTCCCAGCGGAACCTAAGGCACTGGAGGGACATAATCAGCATGCCCCCGCCCCCCCACCCTTTTTTTTTTTTTTTAAAATTTCTTATCGTAAAACGCGACTTAATGGAGTGACACTACCAGATTTGTTCCACATTTTTTTTTTTTTTTTGGTTTCAGGGACCAACGAATATATTTTACTGTTCTTCAGACCTGCTGCAAAATGAGATAAACTTTTTTTTTTTGTTAGATCGTGGAGCCTACCCTCTAAACAGGGTTTCTGGGACTTGACCTGGAAGGATTCTCATCGAAGTAATTTGCTTGCTTGTTGCACCCCACCAGGACATCACACAAGCCATAAACAATCAGTGACACATAGTGCCACCATGCGGAAGAAGATCACCCGTGGAGAGGTCCCAGAAACCCCTTTCAGCCGTTATGGCCACATTCATGGCCCGGCTATATCCAGGGCCCCTGACCAAAAAAAAAAAAAACTGCATCCCACATAGGGACGACTTAATAGCTCCAAAAGGATTTAAAGTCGACAGTTGCCTTTACAGCATCCTCCCCCTTTCCGGTGCAGAATATTGTAATATCCTAAACTATTAAAAAACAAAGAACAAAGTAAAGTATTACATGTGTCGCAAGAATTGGTTTTCAACTGGCTTTCGAATACAATAGAAAACTTAATTAGAGAGAAAGAATTCAGCCGCACGTGAACATGTTTACGGGAGTTTTGGCGTAGTTGGTTGTGGACCTATGGTCGATTTGCAGTTGAAAGAAGTGAAAGGAAGAAAGCACCTAATTCCATGTTGTCTCACTCTATCTTCCTCATCCACCGTAGTCCTTTAGCTTCTGAATTCTGCACTTGTCTTTCTCTCTCTCTCTCTCTCGCCTGCTCTCTCTCTCTCTCTCTCTCTCTCTGTGTATCTCTCTCTCTCTCTCTCTCTATATATATATATATATATATATATATATATATATATATATATATATACATACACATATATATATTTATATACATATATATATATATATATATATATATATATATATATATATATATATACACACACACACACACACACACACACACATATATTCCTGTCCTGTAAGCCTACACTCCAATATTTCCTGTCCTGTAAGCCTACACTCCAATATTTCCTGTCCTGTAAGCCTACACTCCAATATTTCCTGTCCTGTAAGCCTACACTCCAATATTTCCTGTCCTGTAAGCCTACACGCCGAGAACGGGGCTGAGGATAAGCTCTCAGTCTCTATGAAATACCCTCAAGGCATGCGTCTCTCAAAGCCTCTGACACAAAAGTCCAGCTCCTGGCCTTCTCGTGGCGGAGATGTTTAAACTAACAGGGGAAGGGGCGAAAGCGGGTCTCTGGCGCTTTAACCGGACGCTTCGGGTAGATGAGGCTCGTCAGTACGGGAGTGCAGCTCATCTAGGAGAAGGAAAACTCTGATTTCAAACCACGTGCAGATGAGGCTCGCCAGCCCGGGCGTGCAGCTCATCTAGGAGAAGGTAAACTCTGACTACACACCTCCACTGCCTTGTGGCCATACCCATGTTTGGGAAAGCGCTTCGGGAGTAAACCCTGAGGAAAAATCTGGAGCTGGAATCCCTAAGGCGGTTTAGCATTGTATACAGTGCTATTCCGGCAATTCCTGCAACGTCATCAGTGCCAAGTTGTACTGGTTTTTGCCTTTCCCTTGGTATCACCGGCGACGTAGAGAGGGGGTACTTGTGCCTGGGCAACAGTCTGTACTCCAAATCAAAACGCCCTGGCCTGTGCCCTGGAGAGGTCACTCCAGCGATATTGTGGCGAGACCTTGTCTCCAACGAATGTGTGCTCACAAGAGCAAAAATACCATCAATGTATTGTATACTGAAGCAAAGACGTCTGCGCTAGCTGTGACATGTCTCCCGCATGGAGGATGGTCGTATTCCAAAAGATCTCCTTTATGGTGAATTGGTAACTTGGAATAGACCTACAGGAAGGCCAAAGCTGCGCTATAAAGATGTATGCAAACGTGACCTAATAGATACCAACATAGGCACAGAGACATGGAAAAAATCAGCTGCAGATCGACTACTATGGAGACAGAAAGTGAAAGACGGACTGTCACATTTTGAAAGAAACCGAACACAACGAGCTGTGGAGAGGAGACACGGGAGAGTAAAACTGCCTCACAACGAGGGAGTATCTGCTTTTGTGTGTATCCTGTGTGGCAAAGACTGCCATTCCCGCATCGGACTTTACAGTCACAGCAGATGCTGTTCCCAAAGCCAGCGGCACATCTCCATAGTCCCCCGGGACTGACGGATGCCATTATTACACACACACACACACACACACACACACACACATATATATATATATATATATATATATATATATATATATATATATATATATATATATATCCCCCACCGTAATGGCGGATTTTCAATCCTAAGGCACCCTCTTACACCTCTCTCTTCCACTCAGTTTTCAACTCTCACACCTTCTCGGTCTCATTTCCTCCTATCTTTTCACCATCTCCCCTTTCCCCTCACATACACATGCACACTTTATATCTTTGGGAACTTCACAAACCATCACATTCCGGTGTTCACATAACACACGCCATCACTTCATCATCTGCCAAGCAAACGGGAAAACAATTAGAGACTGAAAAAAACAACAGCGCAGGTGCAGGTAACTTCCGGTTAAGATGGCCGCAAAATAAATTGGTTTTTCTGGTTTTTAGACATCAGCTTCAAGCTACAAACTAGTAGGCCTCACATGTTAGTCCGATGGTCCTCTTCAACATGGACATGTTCCTTTTATCTTGAAATGCGCTCCCATGTCTATACCAAATAAACTGGGTACCGGGAAGTTTCGGGAGATATACAGTCGACGGAGGCGATATTGACAACATGGCTCAATGAAAATGAATGCGTCTTTTACTTCTATTATATCCTAAGACAGAAGAGACAAGACAAAACAAGACATTGACGTCTTCATAGATCAGGACAATTTGGAAAAAACTAGACGTGATAGAAAAAACGCTACATTTAATTTAACAAACAAATAAATAAGCTAAACAAGATCTAAATGCATCTAGCTCATCGGGAAAGAAGGAGACGCGCTAAACATGACAGTGAAGTATCTATAAATCTTATTCTAGAAGAGAAGCCATTGTGTTAGTATCAGAACCAAATTTACACATATTGACCAACTGTCGTAGAACGAAACGACATGCGTAGAGCTTTATGGATACATTCGCAACTTAAAAATTTTTAATCTGAAAAAAATTTTGAATGTATTTGTCTTTACCAATGTTTAGTCCCCGTTTTTAATCTGAAAAAAATTTTGAATGTATTTGTCTTTACCAATGTTTAGTCCCCGTTTGGGTTTCAGGACCCCATTTGGGGGGGGGGGGGGGGGACAAGGCCCACTGCCTTCCTAACAAGCATTCAAGTCCAGAGGTGAAGTTAATTAATGTTGAGATAGGGGGGTTTTGGGTTAGGTCTAGTGTTAAATGAAAAGCGACTTCTACTAAGCCTAACCCTACCACCCCCCTTTTCCCTTCCCCATTCTGTGTGACGTTCTGGCGATTTCCCTACCAAATCTCGAGGACCCTGAGATGTGGTGAAATAACAATAAAGAATTCTTCTACAAAGTTATATCATATGCAAATATAATTTTGGTCTCTCTCTCTCTCTCTCTCTCTCTCTCTCTCTCTCTCTCTCTCTCTCTCTCTCTCTCTCTCTCTCTGAAAGTTGGTATCCACGCCCCTTTCAGGAAGTATGAACGCAGTTTTCAGACAACAGGATTCGTGCACTAAATAAAGCTGACGAATGAAATAGCGTAGTTATCACGTGATAACGGATATTGGTCGGTTTCTCCAGAAGTCCATCAAGTGTACGACTTGAGAATACTTGCTGAGAATGTAGTGGAGCTAACCTTTGAGTCACTGAGTCACACAGTTGTTGTCTACAGCTCTCACTCTGGCTAGTGGTTGACTTGATTTCTGTCATGGTGTTTATGCGTGTCTTGTTATTTGGACTGACCATGCTGTTTCGAAAATGTAAGTAGCTAGATCGTGGCATGCAGACTGATTATCTTACATAAGCGTTGTAGCAGTGTCAAATAAATTGAATCATGAAACAGTGTGATATACCTTTTAAAAAAAAATCATATACTTGTTTTTAGGATACATAGTCACCTTCTGGGTTTCAAGTTCCATAGGAGTGGGGGGGGGGGGGGGGAGGTTAAAGGGCTCTTTAGGATAGACCAACTGCGTCATAAGAAATATGTCATAGGAGACTACTAACAAGAGGTTTGTTGAAATTGAATGTGCTAGGTCGAAATGCACAACAGTCACAGTCTAACTGTATGAGTATTTGGTTGCCACATGTCATTTGCCTTATGCATTATTGCGCGTGCATCCATTGGTTTGTTGGGACTGCTGCTTCATTGCAAAGATAAACTGCAGTTCTAGGGTAATACTGTTGATGTTAGCAACTCTTGCGGTTGTCATATGCACGATATGCGTGTGCAAGCTGTTCTATTTTGAAAGAAGTGTTGTCTGTTTACTTTTCACAAGGAGCAACGATAGGCACTTTGTATTGTTCTCCATCGCACAGGAACGGAGCAATTATCTATTTGCTGGTAAGTTGTAACCGCGACTGATAGCCATGATCGTAAAAGACTTCATCTTCTTCTTGTGTTCGCTTTCTGATTTACACCAACAGACAAGTTCTTGTGATAAAATTGACTGTTTTTAGAAGTTCCCTTTTAGTTCCATACTGCTTTGAGTGTAGTGTTGACTCAGTGAGCCAGTATTCCCTTTTTAATGGGTTGAAATGTTCTGTAGTTTGCACAAACAGCCCACAAGGGCACAATGGTGAACTACATAGACGAAGCCTGTGCATATGCTGGTTAAGTTTGTTACGTCCTGAGGCGTAGATTAATGACATGCCCATTCCGGTAAAATAAGTGGTAGTTATCTCTGACCAGATTGTTCATTTCTGATAGACTGACTGGACGGCCCCCTTCTTCGCATAATACGTTACTGCATTCTCTTCCTGTTTACATCCTGCTCCTTTCTTAGCAAGTTTATCTGCAGTTTCGTTTCCTGATATACCACAGTGGGATGGCACCCACTTGAGTACAGTCCTTTACACAGATGGACCAGTAACCAGTGCGGTTAAAAATGGGGGGTGCTGGAGTCTTTATTACATAGCCAGGCAACTACCGCCACACACAGTGGATACCCACTGGTAAATTCTGTCCTGCAAGACTGTCCCTTGTATGGCCCATTAAGAAGGGAATACTGACCCAGTGAGTCACCACTGCACACAAAGTTGTATGGGACTAAAAAGGAACTCATAAAAACACTCAAGTTTATCACAAGAACCTGTAGTCGGTGTAAATCAGAAAGCGAACACAAGAAGAAGAAGAAGCAGAAGAAGTACAGTACACTTTTAGGCAGCCACCTTGCCAAGATCAGATCTTAGGTGAGGGAGTTTGCCACTTTTGAGGGCTTGAAGCACCGATAGCGCATCTGTGAAGATGACTGCTTGGTGGCAGTCAGAGCTGGTGTTGTGTAACATTTCGGCAACCTGCTCTAGTTCTAGGATCTCTGCCGTATCGTTGGAAAAGAATTTACCAGTGGTATCTACTGTGTGTGGTGATGATTGTCAGGGTATGTGATAAGGAAACCAGCACTCCCATTTTTAATCGCAATGGTTGCTGATCCATCTGTGTATCCACGACTGTTTGGGATAGTTTTCTTGAATCATGCTAAGAGCAGCTGTTCGTTTTTGAAGGTCACTGGACTCATCTCCAGCTGTGAGTCCACTGACTGAAGCCGTTATCTGTATTGTGTCGCTGACTTTCTCCTAAGGTACAAGGAATAGGATAGGTTTTTGCGGTGTTGTTCTCATGGGTAGATCTGCTTGATACTGTCTTCTAGCCCCCCCCCCCCCGCCCCCGATGGATAAAGCTGTTACGTTTGCGACGCCCTAATGCCAGATCATCTAATCTTGCATTCACTGGATGTGACTGCATACTATTAAACGTCTCCATCTGGATCTTAGTTTTAGTGGCTCTTCTAGAGGACAATGTCTGCATCGCAGTTATTTTTTGCGTATCCAGGATCGGTGCGGTTTTCAAGGATCCTGTGATGGGTCTAATGGCTAGGTTTTGCACTCTGTCTAACGATTGTAGATGGGACTAATCAGTTGCTGACCAAGCTGTTGCACCAAACTCCAAGTGGGGTCTTATCGCTCCATTATAAACTTTATTTAGGGTTTTTACATTCGCTCCTCAACTTGTACCTGCCAGTTTTCTAAGTCGCCCTAGTCATCTCATAGCCTTCTCTTCTACATTTTGTATATGTTTGCTCCATGTGAGCCTTTTATCGAATGTCACTCCAAGATAAGTGGGGTACCTTTCTTCCTTCAGCAAGGATTTTCCTTTGTGAATACTAGCAGCTTTGTCCTGGGGAAAGAGAAACAAGCGTTGTGGATGTTTTGTCTGTGTTGATCACAACATGCAATTTTTCTGCTCATGTCATTAAGAGATCTGTTGCTCGCTGAATTCTTAGATTTGCTACTGTGGTGTGTTCATCAGTACACCAGAGTGCCAGATCATCTGCATACAGGGCAGCTTTTACTTCTGTAGAGAGGTCTTTCACCAGGTCATTGACATAAACAAGAAAGAGAGTTGGAGAGATAACTCCTCCCTGTGGTACTCGTTGATGAAGCAACACTTTTCTGCTCTGCAGGCCATCCTGTTGTTTAAGAAGGATTGAATCCATCTTAGCATGTTTCCTTGGATTCCATTTCTCTTTAGTTTTGCTATGAGACCATCTTTCCACACTTTGTCAAAAGCTTGTTCGAAGTCAACCCACACACCTAAGACATTTTTCTTCTCTTGGAAGGCATCCTCTACAGCTTGTGACAGGTAGGTGACTTGGTCTTCTATGCTGTAACATTCTCTAAACCCAGCTTGCTCTGACACCAAGATCTGCTCAGATTTTAAGTGCCGTTTCAGTCTTAAATTTACAATTCTCTTCATTGTCTTTCCTACACAGCTTGTGAGACTAATAAGTAGATAACTTGAAGCCTAGGTCTTAATTTTTTTCCTTTTTTTTTCAAGTCTGGGTATTGTAATGGCTTCTCTCCATGCTTGAGGCACCAAACCTTTCTCCCAACTGATGTTGAAAATTTCCAACAGCTTTACTTTAGCAGCTGAGCACAGACTGATCATCATTTCATTGCTGATTTCAACTGGGCCTGCAGACTTTTTTAACTTCAGCCTGGAAATAACATTTTGGAATTCACCCATGGTGAAGGGCTCCATCACAGAGACAGGAGTATCTGCTAGTCTCTTATTTGTTTGTATTTCTGTCCTTATTTCTATCTGGTGGTCCTTATTAAGGGTCAGGTTGCTTTCAACACTTAATGTTCTGGCAAATAAATCTGCAACTTGTTTTCCTCTGAAGATTATGTCACCTTTACTCAGTGTGTGATTGTCTAGGAGAGAAGCTCTTTTCATTGAGCGATTTAGCTAATCTCCAGAGTTTCTTGCCATCGTTCACAAGGTTTAGAACTGCTGTTTTATTTCTCCAGCTTGTCTGTTTTTCTTCAAGTTTAGTTCTCTGGAACACTGCTACAGCCTTTTTCCATCTGGCGTGGTTGTCAGGTAAAGGGTGGGATTCTGCATCCTTTCTCGCCCGATTCATTGTTTCCTGACATTCCTGGAGTGTGCTGGACCAAAAAGGTTTGTAGTTGTGTCGACAACCTTTGGGGATTGCGATCGTAAGAGACAAAGACGGAGGTTTATCGGCGACTGGGTCGCCAACTGGCTGGCTGGTAGACGACTTCGTCGCCGGTAGGGACAGTATTTGGATCTGTTTCCTGTCATCGCATCAACACTGCAAGAACCCTTTTCAGCTACTTGGTGGCGTGCAATGCTAAGCTATTTAAATGGCGTACATACCCTAGTCCCAATTATAACCTAAAGTTCCCCCCTTCGGGAATGCTGGTGAAAGGTGACGATTGTTGTTGTTGTTGTTGAGCAAAACACCTACCTACCTAAAGATGAAGGTTTGATGTGGTCTGGCAACACCATTTTGTTAAGGAAAACAACTGAGATACAAAATATAGCAAAGCATGAACAGGTCTTGAAACTGAAAAAAAAAAAAAAAAACGTTAAACCAAAATTAAACACAGCCATTCTCCCAAAAAGCTTGAGTCACTGACTTAACTTTCGTCTACCTTGACAAATCTCCAGACAGTGCATCTGTTAGTAAAAAAAAAAAAAGTGCTAGATTCTGGTTTATGATGCTGGACTCATATTTTATAGACCAATCGGCACTCGATGCGGTCAGTATAAAGCCCATCCCAATTATTTCCAGTAACTTTTTTTTTTTTTTTTTTGATGATGAGAACTAACATCATTTTAAAAATTCACATTAGGTACAGGTTCGACCCCACACTATTCGGGACGGTAGGCTAAAGACTAGCCCAGGATTTCCCATACTTTCTTGGCTCACCGTCCCTTTTTCAGTTTATAAATAAAATAGCACAAACGTTAATGTTTTTTTTAAAAATCTGTATTTAATTTAGTATAAGTGGCGCGGTGATTTCTGTCACAGGCGTGAGGTAAAGTTAAGTCAAACGTGGTGTGTATAAGGAGATACTCCGTACGTCACTCGGGCGCCAGTCCTGCACTGTTCTGGTTTTACGGAACCTCACGCAAGACTCCTGCAGCACGTCCTCGTCGTGCGCCTCTGATAATGTCTCAAATTAGCATTAACAGAGCTGTCAGGGGATCTCGGAGTTGGCAGCCCCCAGAGATGTAGTGTCCTTGTGGCTCTCATCAGCCTGCCCCCAAACGCATGGTTGAAAAAGCTTATCAAAATTCATTAGGAAATGAGTAAAGTGCTTGCCAAACGTACAACTAAAATGACAACCCTCGGTTAAAAGTTTGTGGGGGGGGGGGTGGGGGGGGGGAGAGAACATTGTGTTGCTGAGACTCAACCCTTGACCTAGAGATTTATCCGCAGCACAGACGAGTAACATCTTCTGTGGGTGGCGTCTCGCAGCAAGATTCTACCTATGTACATCCTCTGTCAACGCTCAGTGTCGTCGCCACCGCGACAGCAACCACCCACCGGCTGGTTAAGCCTAAATGTCCGACAAAAATAGATCCTACAGCACACAAGAAAGCTCAAAATCTGACCATCACAAATCGTATTGATTGGGAAAAAGTCAAAATGTCCACATCCCGAGATCCCACTCGCCCGAGTGTTGGGACCAAACAGATAAAGACATGCCTGACTCAGGATTCTCCACCACACAAATAAGGTGACATCTCGACCCACACAAAATAATGGCCACAGTCATCCTAGAAATAGGCCTGACGTCTTCCCTCGAAGTCGGAGTACATCTGCCCGTGAGGCAGGGAACGGCAAAAGCCAGTAAAACGGTTGTACACGCAAAACTCAGGTCCAGGTAAAAGCCAAAAGTTCAAACGGACGATTAACCGGGACCTTCCACCGGAATTCACTACCGGTGAATGAAGAAGAAGAAGAATTTAGTATGGTTTCATTTATTTATTTATTTATTTATTGCATGCCTTAAAATACATCGTTTACATAAAGATAGATATAAAATGGAAAGATATATATGTTTGTGTGTGTGTGTGTATATATATATATATATATATATATATATATATATATATATATATATATATATATATATATATATATATATTTAGTTCCAATGCAGTAGGTTGCCGGCTTACCGCTAATGCTCCGAAAAGTTATCTGTTTTTAGCCAGCTTGTGCTTATGCAAATTCTCCTTGTCTGGACCGGGAGTACAACATTTCCGTCACCCCGCTACTTTGTTGAGTGCTTAATGCAACACTGTATTATTTTATGTTTTGCCCGCGACGGCTGTGTGATGGGCCCTGAAAATGGCGAATACGTTCGGAACGGCTTGTACTTACACAGTACTCATATAAATGAACTTTACTCACAAAAAGGCTTTCGTAATTTGACTGCTTGTGTTAACAGCGAACTACATTTGTAGTTTGGAGCATTTAGTGTTGGCACAACTAACGACGACCTTATGCATTTACTTTGCGTGTGCATGCTTCACGATATTTGATGGAACTGACATGTTTTTTTAACTGCGGGAGTTTTCAAATGTGACTGCGAGGACCATTTTGTGTGATTTCACGGGCACAGGAACGGAGCAGTTATGGGACCCAAAAAAAAAAAAAAAAAAAAAAAAATAAAAGAGATACATAAAGAAAGAAAGAGCGTGAGGGGGAGAAAGGCAGACATAAATGCAGCAGACCAATAGATGAAGGTATGGACGGAACACACAGGCAGACACAAAGACCAACTGAGAGCAGGAAATATTTTGTATTTCAAGCCAACTATTGGACACAACGATATAACGCCTGATTGTCAATGCCAGGTAGGCGTAGCGAAGTTATGGCATGTCCCACCTGGCAGGTGTGCACTGGATTGCCTTGTTCTATGTAGTAGGGTAGGCAGGGGAAACGTTTGGTATACGTGTACAGGAATACTTGCATGCAGGAATGAAAAGATATAGATAGATAAGACAAACACACATATATAGTCAAATAGACAGGTTTATTAATATATGCAATTATACATCGATAATACGAGAGAGACTGTTATAAAACAAGCGAGAAAGACAATGACGAGAGAGAGAAAGAGAGAGATCTGAAGTGAGTGAGTGTGAGAGAGGGAGTGAGAGATAGATAGATATATAGATAGATATATATATATATATATATATATATATATATATATATATATATATATATATATATATATAGTCAGACAGACAGACAGACAGACAGACAGACAGACAGACAGACAGACAGACAGACAGACAGACAGACAGACAGACAGACAGACAGACAGACAGACAGACAGACAGACAGACAGACAGACAGACAGACAGACAGACAGACAGACAGACAGACAGACAGACAGACAGACAGACAGACAGACAGACAGACAGACAGACAGATAGATAGATAGATAGATAGATAGATAGATAGATAGATAGAGAGAGAGAGAGAGAGAGAGAGAGAGAGAGAGAGAGAGAGAGAGAGAGAGGACTTTAAAAAACTGCTCACGACAATCCCACAGAAAAGTCTCATGCTTGCGGTAGAAAGCAATGGACCCGCCACATCTGATCACCATGTTGATTGCCAGCTCAGCATTGACACTCGCGTCTGGAGGTAAAGCAATTGAATAATTTTACATTTGTTTATGAAGAGGATCTCGCTGACATGCATACAAGGTAGACATACAGATAGACGGACATAAAGATAGACAGACAAGTAGACACACATATAGCTAGCTAGTCAGCCAGACTGACGAGTCAGACAGAGGGGTGAATAGATGGATAGGAAGACGAAAATACATACTAGTCACGTACTAAAATAGGTACATGCAACGATTTTAATGTTGGCTCGTTCTACATGTTTGACCTTATGCGTGCCTCAATCAAGCTGTAAAGTCTGAACACATAAATGTGCATTCAGAACACGACAATAACGTTGAAATCGTTTATTGTGGCACAACAATAAGCCATTATGTCGATATCCACAGTTCTCACAAGTCGTTGACCCTTTCCCCGCTTTCAGGCGTACTGGACACATAAGGCGAGACCTATATTTTATGGCACCATATACCCTGTCCCTCTAAAAGTATAGAAATAGGATGTTTACCTTTTAATAGAAGACAAACACAGTTTAAGTAGTCATTAAATGACATCTCCCCATGTGGGTTCGGGACCCCATTGTGGGGGGTGGGGGGTGGGGGTGGCAAGAATCGACGCAGGGCTTCTACACAACATGTCGTAAGTGTCGACTAACTGGGAGCTCCCTTCGAAGTCGCAGTGCATCTATCTGTGAGGCATGTATAACGATATAACGCCTGGTTGTCAGTGCCAGATGTGCACACAAGAATCACGTTCTAGGGCAAGACTAAAGTCTAGAGGTGGACGAACAATCAGAGCTTGTCCGCTGGAGTTTACAGCCGGGGAACGCGAAGAATAAGAAGAAGTAAATGACCTTTCTCAGGTCAGTGGCGCATCGGGCCTATTATGCTACACGGTCAGTTTTATTACACACCCATCAACATTTATAGGTAGTGTGGCCAACATCACACAAGCCGCCTTGATTCCCATAACGTTTTCTGGTACCCTTTTTAAAATCCTGGCTCGACCTTTGCCCTGCACATGCATCAGTTAAAGAATGGGTACTTTAATTGTATACGATCATATCTCGTTGGCTTCGAGATTTAGTAGGGAATTTCCCAGAACGTCCCACTCTATGGGGGAGGGGGTTATGGTTAGACTTAATAGAGGTCGCTATTAATTTAACACTAGCCCTAAACCTTCCCTACTCATAATATGGGAGTGTCCAGGAAAACCCCTAGGGATTCATAGGAACTCCCTACGAGATCTCGAAACTGATGAGATATGATCGTATAAAATTAAAGTACCAAAGAATGTTAACAGAGTTAAAAAAATTGGGCTCTACTTTGAATTTCCCCATAAAATGGCGGCCGTAATATAATGCCTTTCGAAAGAGAGCTAAATTGGCCAATTTCTGGCCATAAAATATCCAAAAATATCCGAATGGGGCTCAGTGCTATAAAAAATATATGTGCCGGCTCCGCATAACGAAACAAATGCTCTAACAGGGTCTCGGCGATACGTTACTTGCGGACCTGCTAGTTTAGCCCCCCCCCCCCATCCGCGCCGCGCGTAGCGGCGCGAGGGATACGCTCGGCGATGAGTTTAATCGCGTTTAGTGCATGCCGACAAGTCTGACATCTACCGCTGCTAAATCCTCCCATCGGAAGAACACAGTATTGCTAATCGGCTTTCATCGTCTGTAATGTCTCGAAATTGGTCAACGGTCGCTAATATCGTCTGCTAGTATCGTCGTTTGCAGAAACGCTCGAAATTGTCAACAGCCGGTATTTTTATCGTCGGCTACTACCGTGTGCAATGTTGATATTGATTATCAAGTAATCCTAGTTTTGGCGCGATTTTTTCCTTGGCAGAAAGTCCGTATTTTAGATATACGTGAACAACGTTCGGATATTTTTGGATATTTTATGGCCACAATGTGCCATCATATTACGGCCGCCATTTTATGGGGAAGTTCAAAGTAGAGCCAAAAATTGTTTTAGTTGTTCTCCACGTTTTAGCTCAATACAACAGAACTAATTTGACATTTAAAAAAAAAAAATGATAAGTTTGGTATTTAGGCTAACACAATTTTTGTTCACATGAGAGTTTGGACTTGCAGAAAATCCCTGCTGCTCTTACCCATGTCAAAACCAAGGAATCTGTCAAACCGGCAAGGAGCCTGGCTCATACACTTGTGACTGTGCAAATCTGGAATATTATGGGCGCCATTGTGAAATTCGTATGTATTTCGTCGTCGTCATCATCCTAATCACCATCATCATCATCATCATCATCATCATCATCATCATCATCATCATCATCATCATCATCATCATCGTCATCATCATCGTCATCATCATCAGACATTGGCTAAAATGCCTCTCCACATCTTGCCATCTCCAACATTGTGTATCACATAACGTGCTAATATCCTTCCATGCCATGACAAAGGCAGGTAAAAAATGCCCGCTCTTTATTCTATCCTGCTCGGTCTCTATTTCCGTAAACGTACTCTGCTCATTTGTGCGTAACGTCAGTTTTATGTATTTCCCTGCTTAGAATGTGCGGCTAACACAAAAAACAAATACCCGATGTCGTCAGATGTGCTGGGCCAATAGGTACAAGAACCTCAGCTTTGATATAAACTGGTCATCATCATCAGGTGCCTTGACGACTGGCGTGGGCGATCATGCTTCTCCATAATCTGCGATCTCCTGCAGCGTGTATCAGTTCGTGTGCCGACACACCTCCATGCCGTGCAACAAGACTGTCAAGCATCTTCTCTCGTTGTCTTCCTCTATCTCTCCTTCTACATATCTTTCCAGTGGTCACAACATGTTCTATTTTCCCTCTTCTCATAACATGGCCGAAAAATGATGACTGTCTCCTTCTGATGTCTGTGATAAGTTGTCTTCGAGCTCCACCTCTTTCAAAACCTCTTGGTTGCTCTTTTTGGCTGTCCAAGGTATTCTAAGCATTCTTCTGTAAAACCACATCTCCGAGGCCTCCATAAATTGTTTGGCCTGACTACCTACTGTCAAGGATTCACAGCCATATGTTAAAACTGGATGTATGTAGCAAGCAAGAATTCTTTTTCCAACTCTCAATAACAAGGATATATTGCACAAGGTATTTTTTTTATTTTATAAAATGCAGCTTTTGCCTGTCCTATTCCATTTCTTATCTCCGTTATGCATCTTCCATCTGATGTTATCTATGTGCCCAGATACTTAAATTTCTGTTCTTGTCCTAAAATAACACCATCAGCGGTGGTTTCCCATTGCCTTCCACCGGTTTGTATATGGCTTGACTTTAATAGCCTTTGTCTAAAGAGACTTACCCTGCAAGGCAGCAGGGGGGAGAGGTTATGACGCCTCTTACCTGCCGATGGCCATGTCGTAGAGTTTTGAGGTATTTTATAGAGTTAGCTGTCCCACCAACTAACTCGCCTCTTCTCAATGACCGTCACCTGTTTTGGTCCACGGCCACTTATTCAATATATTCGTGGCTAACCTCTATATCTAGAGGCCTTTCCACCATCTGCCACCTGGTAGACGCGCCTTGTAGTAGGACAGGCTCCTACCTTAGGTAGGTAATAAACTGGTACATGACTTTAAAAAAGTCGGGAACTCCCGGACCTGAAGACTGCTGGATTTGTGCAAATGTCGGATTTTATGTGGTATAAATACCGTAAATGGGAGTCGCCGTGGCAGAGCGGCTAAACGCGCGCCGCTGATCGAAAGGTCGTGGTTTCGCTCCCTGGTGGAGCCGGACTTTTCTTTAAAAATGACCTTGGCTCTCAGGTCGACCCGAGTCGAGTGGGTCCCGGGTGCAGTCCCCTTGAAGTAGAGACCACATCACACAGCTTGTCTATAAAATTTAGGTCTAGCCCTATATGCCCTATACGACTAAAGGCGAGGAACAGGGTCCTTTACTTTTTTAAATACCGTAAAAAATTACAAAAAATGACTACCCGTGCAACCCTATAAAAAAAATTTTAAAAAATTTAACATCAATGAGGAGCAAATGAAATTTTAATGTCCATCAACTAAGTAAAACAGTTCTACGGAATGTTAGTTCAAATGAATAAAAAAGTTCCTCATAATTTTAATGTTAATGAAAAGATCTTAAGAATTTCCAATTTGAAATGCCCTCCGAAATCTGTACCGGAAATCTTAAGGAACAGGATTATAGATGGCCAGATTTTTAGGGGTAACTTGTACACCGCAGTTGAAGAAAAAGAAGAAGAAGAAGAGGAAGAAGAGCAAGAAGAAGAAGAAAGAAAGAAAAAAAGAAAGAAAGAAAGAAAGAAAGAAAGAAAGAAAGAAAGAAAGAAAGAAAGAAAGAAAGAAAGAAAGAAAGAAAGAAAGAAAGAAGAAAGAAAGAAAGAAAGAAAGAAAGAAAGAAAGAAAGAAAGAAAGAAAGAAAGAAATGTTTCTGACCAGAGATGTGATGAAATAAACACGCTATTCTTCCAGCAACTTTCACGAACTGGCTGACGCTCCCACTGAGACCATCGTCAGAAACTATCCACAACCTGCTAATCAGCCCATGGTTCAAGTGGCTCTGGGACATCGTCAACTCTGTCGAATGGCTACACGATTACTTCACGAGGCGAATATATCTGGGTAAGTGTCCCTAGAGCTATATAAGTAAAGGGAAGATACCTTTTCACGCCTTTAGGCACATCGGGCATATGGGAAGAGCTCTCATATTTCTACAGACCAATCAGCACTGGGTGAGTAATGTGGTCAGCATTATACAGGCCGTCTTTACTTCCCCAGGACATACATTCTGGTACCCATTCTAGGCTGGGTCGACCTGCGACGCCCCATACCATGATAAAAATCCACGCAGCCAGACGTGGGTTTCGATCGCGGTATGTTAGAATTACGAGTCCGACTGGCAACGCCGAAGCCACGGACGCCGCATAGAGCTACACAGAGCAAAAGAACTCTTGTTGCTCGTCCACCACCATTCATCCGCTACGTAGAATGAGGTATATGAGTGCGCAGATGGTCGGTGAATCGAATCCTCACACGGCAAAGTTCTTGCGCATCGTGGGCATGACATTTGCTAAACCTCATCCAGATTCATCATCAATTTCCACTTTTGCCGTCAGGTGATGTGGAGTTGTGGGATCCGTTGTGGCTGTGGACCAGTTTGCGATCCATAGCTTGATGGGCAGCAATGGATATTCTCATTCCGTGTTGATGTAAAAGCTCTTTAATGTCATCAATCCATGTTCTCCTAGGGCAGCCTCTTTCTTTCACTTCAGATCTTTTCATGTGTAGCGCCTGCGTTAGTAGTTGTTCTAGTTGCATTCTTACTAAATGACCAAATCATTTGATCAGTTTTCCTGTTTAGCTCACGGCTTTCACATACCGCCGTTTCACGAGGAAGAGATTAGCGGCAGTATGAACGATGGCAGTAGAGCTGTATGTGCAAAAAGACTCGTTTACCACTGGCCATTCTGGAGCGGACGTGTGTGTATGAGTTTTTTCTCCTATACAGAAGAGTTTGTAAGAACAGAAAGCTCACGATTTAAACAAAAACTCTTGTCTACCATGCCTGTTTTCTCAGCACTCTGCTTTATGGCAGTGAAACTTTTTCAGCTTATTCGCACCAGGAGAGACGTCTAAATAACTTTCACATGGGATGCCTAAGAAGAATACTTGGCATTGAGTGACAGGACAGAATCACAAACACCGAGGTACTAGAAAGAGCAAACAACCGTCTTTTCAATGCTCAGTCTAAAAAGGCTCAGGTGGCTAGATCACACCTGAAGAATTGATGATGGCAGAGTCTCTTATGGTGAGTTAAGAACGGGTAGAAGGTGTCGAGGCTGTCTCTACTGCGATATAAAGATGTGTGCAAGCGGGACATGAATGATACGAGTATTGAGGTGCACTCTTAGGAAAAGAATGCCACATACCGTATTTTGTGCAAGGGAATGAAGGGAATAAGAAAGAAGGAAGAAATGATTGCATATAGGATGAGAGCTGAGTGTCTGAGAATAAATATACTAAACACAAATGTTGACAACAATGGTCATGAAATCCCATGTTATCATTGTGGAAGATTTTTCCTAACGCGGGCAGGTCTTGCTAGTCACACTCGCCATCGCCATGGGCTAAGAGTCCCATGCCTCTTCAGAGCGCAGTATATCACTATCGTCTGGAAAGACGGGAAGGTGGCAATCAATCAGTCAATCAATCAATCAATCATTCAATCAATCTCCTACACAAAGATATCAAAATTTTATTCTCCTAAAAATGTGTGTGTCACATGCCTCGACACAATTCTGACGTGTCATAGATCTTAATTAGGCCAACAATCCTGACTTGTCATAGATCTTAATTAAGGCAACAATCCTGGCTTGTCATAGATCTTAGTTAAGCCAACAATTTGTCCATGTTTCCTGTTTCTAGTGCGCTCTAATATAGTCGACAGTCCAGCCGTGTATGAAACAGCTCATGCATATCCTACAATCGCTGCACACACCAACAACTCGTACTACGCCAGGACCCTACCCCCAGTACCCTTGGATTGTCCTACCCCGATGGGAACTAAAGGTGAGATAAACGTCGTTTTGTCAAGTCTTTTATCTTCAACCCTAACGTATGACGTTCCTAATTTATGCAAGTCAATTAAAGGATCATTTTCCCCGCCTTTAGGCATATTGGGCATATATGGCTAGACCAATATTTGATAGACCAACTGCACTAGGGGGTGGGGGTGATGTGGTCAACATCACGCTAACCGCTTTTACTTTCCAGGGCTTGTACCTGGTACCATTTAAGACTGGGTGGACCTGAGAGAAATGGTAATGTTTAACAAAAAGTCCGGCTCCGTTTGGATTTGAGCCCACGACCTTTCGGATCTGCAGGTGAGCATCTAGCCGTTACATCACAGTGGCTGTCTTTGAAGCACGCAAGCCACGTTAACTACCTTTTAAAAACTCCTTGTGCAGTTATAATTTTTAAATATAAGACATTGTTCTTGTTTTATGCCCTCCGGGGTTTCTAGCGAAGTGTCTAGAGGTAAACGATTTTCTCTTCACCCATTTATGCAAAAGTTCCCTAGTCGGCTATCAGACGACTAATTGGGTTCCCTACCGGAGAGTGCTGAACACAGTGCACATAGTCAAATCGTACATCCAACATCAATAACCGACAACAGCCAACCACATCAACAATACGAGAAGAGTCATCTCTATAATCATGCATTAGTCTATTTATTGGGACGAAACACAGTATGGCGATGAAGATGAACTGGTGGTTACCGAACTACTGTCCGTCTAATAGCCCTATATACACGCTGATCTGTATCCAAGGCGGTCTCACCTCAAAGGGAAACACTTAGCCTCGTCTTGACGTGAGTCCACAACATAAGACGCCTTCAGCCTGTGGGTCCGCTCCTGGGGTCACCGGTAGTCCTTCATGAACATCACGGTTTCGTACCCACCACTGAGTCACCTATAACCGGCCATAATAATAAACACCTTGGTTATGTGCCCACCCTTTGGATACGCCTCCACGACACGCAGTCAGCCTTCAGTGCGCCCATGAACACATCCTCGCAGTTGGATCATAAAGAGATGGGCCCTCAACGCCTTGTCTCGATTTACTACACTCCACTCTGGGCATTCTGAATTATACACCAAATTCTAATGAACAATCTATGCTTTCACTCGAATAAATAATACACATGATTACAACTAAAAAGTCCCACACATCACTACATACGTCCGCACTCAGCCCTGTCTCACAATTTAACTGTGTGGACCTTTTGCACTCGTCTCTGCCATCATCATCATCTAGCGCCTTTACGACTGCCGTAGGCGAGCAAGCCTCTGACGCCTGGTACAATTGAACAGCAAAGTGAGTTTAGCACACAACAGTTATGCATTATGTATTATTCGGTGTTATTTATCTTTGGCACATGAATGGAGCAATTATGGTTTGCCGTGCTTGCTGTGAAACTGTAAATCAGATGACTAGCGACTAACCCAAATCGCTGTTACTTCAGCATTCCCTTCATCGCATGCTCTTCCTCTTTGAGAAGTGTGTTTCAGACCTAGTCATGATGATTTTTGATTTAGTGTCAGATCATTCTGCGTTGATTTGGACAAGGGTATAAGCGGAATACCTGTAAGAAACAATGGGACACTTTTGAACAGAAAATTGCCAAGCAAAACTGTATGAGCGCCAATTAATCTTGGGACTGATTTGTTGCGTCCCGTGAAACACATACACCTGTTGTCGTTGCTTTGCTGGGAACAAAATCGTCACTTTCAACCAGTATTCTTGAAAGGGGAGCTTCAGGTTATAATTGTGACTAGGTTATGTACGCCATTTAAAATTGCATGGCATTGCACGCCACCAAAAGCCCGGAAAATGACTCCTGTTGTGTTGATGCGATCAAAGGCGACATACCCAAATGCTGTCCTGACCAGCGACGAAGTCGTCTCCCAGTGAGCTAATGGGCGAGCCGGTCGCCGATGTTATAGACATACTACTGACTTCAGCTTTGTATTTATCTGAAATGAGAAGTAGACAGAAAACTATAAACAGACAAACAAGGAATAAGACAAGGATGCATTCAGTCGCCAGATTTATTTTATGGAAATAATCAGCTCAAATAACAAGGTCAACAATAGATACAGTGTTCTTTCTGTAAGTGGCTATAATATAATCAATCTTCGTTATGCAGACGACACAGTATTGATATCTAACACCACAGCTGTTATATGCTAAAGTATAGAATATCAATACAATATGAATTCAAATATACAGCGGGATGGCTACAACAAAGAAAACGCTAACACACAAGTCTTATTTACAAACGAAGGAAAATGCTCCACTGATTTATCAGATTTGGCGACAGCCGTCCTATCAAATGGAATATTAGAATATATAATATTACTGAAGTGTTTTGTTGAACCTGTTCTGTGTGCAATTACATATGAAAGAAGGCGGGAAGGGGGGTGTCATCACTGAGGGGAGAATAAAATGTCAAAAATGTTATGTATATAACATATGTATGTGTGTTGGGGGGGGGGGCATTAAATGTTCCACGCGGAGTGGTACCGTCTGACATTGTTACGCCACTGTCTGTATGGCAGTGAACCTTGGAGTGCGTGTGACTAAAAAAATAAGGAAGAGGTTGAGACATATACTGCAAATGTCTTCAACACGGACAGGAAATAATGAGTAGCTGGGGGAAAAAAAATCTAGTGAAAGTAGAATATTGCAGAAAATATAAGGTCACAAATAATGCGGGTTTTTTTCCTTGAGACGATTTACATTAGAGAATATCGTGATGGCTGCAGAGCAGTCCTGGATTTAGGTATACGCTAAATAAGCTACCTCCTGGGACCTCACGATCTGCACGGGCCTCAACAACCCCCACCCCACCACCACAAATGCAGGTTTTCTTAATAGAGCCTTTTTAGAGGATTATACAGTTTAATTTTGCATACACTTTCTTTAATATTTCCTGTTCTTTATTAATATCTTACTCCAGATGAGGTCACAAGACAGTCCAACATTTTAGAGGATGGTAAGACTGGGTTGTCGGCTCTGTGGCTAAGTCGATGCGAACGCTTCGCTTCGTAATGCCGGGATGCCAGGTTCGATCCCAGCTGCGGGCAATGCGCCTTGCGTTGGTTTCAACAGTGGTATCAAGAAAGCCGACCGTCCAGGAAGCAATGGCAAACTACTGGATGTAACCTGCCTAGAGAAACCACACAACAGCCAGGGGCTGTTGGGGTTGGCTCTGCAACGTCCTGTAAAGGATATGCAACTAACTTAACTTAAGGCTGGGTTTCCCAGCTTTCTGATCCTTTTACGACCCCAAAAATATCTAGAACTGGCCCTAACCCCAACCCACCTACGTTTCCCGAGAGAGTGCAGCCTAGGTCCCACGACCTGTGGACTTCCCCTTTTTGGGGTAGGATATTAATGAAGCACCTTATTTCCTTCACTAAAAAGAACTGATTAAACCACAGTATGTTTCCATTATTCAAATATTTACAAGGCTTAGATATTTTTGGGAAGTCTCCCTTGTGTAGCGTATAGAGACACTCGCCTATATATCTGGATACAAGTAAGCCAGATCTGGACACAAATTACCCAGATCTGGATACAAACATGCTAAATCTGCACGTTAAATTTAGATATAAATATGCCAAATCCGATACAAATAAGCCAGATCTGGATATAAAATGCTAAATCTAGTTACAAATATGATAAATTTTGATATAAATAAGCCAGACCTGGATACAAAATGCCAAATTTAGATACAAATATGCCAGATATGGATACAGATAAGCCAGATACAAATATGTCAGATCAGTATACAAATAAGCAGAGTCTGTCTGGACTCAGATAAGCTAGATCAATACAAATAAGCGAAATCTGGATACGAAAAGGAACAAATTTTGCTGCAAAATACCAAATTTATAGATACAAATGTGCAAAATCTGGATACAAATAAGCCAAATCTGGATACAAATAAGCCAATATGTCTTGCCCAATATGCCCTGTATTTCTGAAGTGGAAATAAGTTACCTATACTTCGCTTTAACTTACATGCTTTACAGTTTTCTGAGATTAGCTGGTGTAATTTTAACCAAAAGGGGCCTCAGTGCTTTATATAGCTTAGTACCATGTGGGTTCCGCAGCTACATTTTGAGGGTACACGAATAAAAGACCAACAATCCCTCCACAAGCATGTCGTAAAAAGTCGACTAATTAGAGATGCTTCTTTTGAAGTGATGTGTCTGAGAGGTGGGAAGCCAGCTGCCTGTGTACAACTAGGCCAGACCTGTAAAACGGATGTGTACACAAAACACGTTCTAGAATAATGGTTCTCAGCCTATGGGTCACCATCACTTTGGGGATCGAACGACCTTTTTCTCAGGGGTGGCCTAAGACCATCGGGAAACATATATTCGCTGAAGTTATAAAGTAGCAACGAAAATAGTTGTAAAGTTATGGGTCACCACAACGGGAGGAACTGTATTAAATATCGCGGCATTAGGCAGGTTGAGAACCACTGTTCTAGAACAAGACTAAAATCTAGAAGTGGACGAACAACCAGAACGTTCCGCCAGAGTTTAAGCCGCGAAATGCGAAGAAGAAGATAACAATGTTTAAGGGGAGCCGTAAGGTGAATGGAGCAGTTTAGTAAGTAAGTTGTACCCCACCAGAACATCAAACAGAGCTATAAACCCCCGATGACACGAAGAGCCACCATGCGGATGAGGATCACCCGTGGAGAGGTCCCGGAAGCCACGTTCAACCGTTAGGTTATATTAAGGCCCCCAGCAACAGCCAGGGTGGGGCTTCAAAATAACGAAAAATTGTGTCCCACGAGGGAACGGTAAGATGAATTATTTTGGAGCAGTTTGTGTTTCTTCTTCTTCTTCTTCTTCTTCTTCTTCTTCTTCTTCTTCTTCTTCTTCTTCTTCTTCTTCTTCTTCTTCTTCTTCTTCTTCTTTTTCTTCTTCTTCTTCTTCTTCAGCATTCCGAGCCCTCGAAGTTCATTGCTGCAGATATCACCCGCCTCCATCGGCACAGCAAAAAACGAGACGCACATCGGACACGTCAGAAAACTTGTTAATCAACATAGAACTGGTACTATTAGCCATCGGACGTTGGGGTTCATACTGAGGGGAGGATCTGAGCACCTATGGACATGTCCGGAGTGCAATGATGATAACCCAACTAACTAACTAACTAACTAACTAACTAACTAACTAACTAACTAACTAACTAACTAACTAACTAACTAACTAACTAACTAACTAACTAACTAACTAACTAACTAACTAACTATCACCCGCCTCCATCCACGTCTCTGGTTGACCTTCTTTTTCCAGTTGGTGATACCAGGTGTTTGCAGGTCTGTCTCTCTATTGTCTTCTTGGTCTGCCTCGTGGTCTACGACAATTCATCCCGTTTGGGTTTAACCTGAGGATTGGCTTCCGTATGCAGTTAGAAATGTGTGTGTCAGAAATTAATTTTTTCAGTTTCAACTATATGTTACAATATTTTTTTTATTAATGCAGACTTTGTATTATTATTATTATTATTATTATTATTATTATTATTATTATTATTATTATTATTATTATTATTATTATTATTATTATTATTTAAAACTGTTGCACCCTGTACTGTCTTTCATGACACAAAACTACAAAATTATATTCAAGGAATTTATTTGAAAACACATTTTGCCAGGGAAAAAGAATCTTCCAGACGTGGACACTCTAATCAAGAAGTTCTTCATCCGTACAAAACTACGGCTGGAGCCAATGGGCAGCAGTCTCCTCATGGCCTACTTCGCTCAACATTTCACCCATATGTTCTTCAAAACGGACTTCCAGAGAGGAGCCGGCTTTACCTGGGGCGGGCATGGGGTGAGTTGCTGTAACATATAAGAAACAGAATTGTTTACAGTGAACAAATGTGTTTATAAGTAAATATTTCAAGACCCAACATTTTACTTTATAACATTTGTGTGTGTGAGGTGGATCTGTGTGAGGCGCCCGGAACCTGAGGCCTAGCTAGGCACCCATTCCCAGTTTTTATTTTATTTTAGGAGAGGATTGGGGGGGGGGGGGGTGGGGGGGGGGGGAGTGTGGGGAGATACATTTGTACTGGGTCTAAGTGGCGCCCTAACAATGTATTGAAGGTCACTTTTTACGCGTCTGTTTATAATACTTTATATTATTTCAAATATATTAATTTATGGAAGTATTATTATACTGGAAGTACCAGTAAATATAAGTTTATATTACTATTTTTGTTTATGAAAGGTTTTGTAAGCTATTGCATTGCATATTTGAAAAAACAAAAATGATAAAACTCCGTGACTTTTAATCTGCTCCTTAGTTGAGCGGCGACTATATCAAGTCCGTGTTGACTTGCTGACTCGTGACATAGTTTTTCTTTGTGGCGTTTGGTTGCGCCTGGTATTCCGTTTTTCCTTTGTTGGCCATTCATTTCTGTCAGCGTGAAGGTGCTCTAGACGAGTTCTGTTTTGGATCTGCTATTGGCTCCGTTTTGTTTGTTTTGGCCTTTTTTTTTACATCAAGTTTTCTTCTGGTCACACGTGGTATAGAAGTAGTGAAGATTTAACACATATGCGAGGGAAAAAATAAGAATGCTTGAAAAGCTGAGTTGAACGTAAAGTAAGGTCAAAGGAGTTAGGGTGATGGATTTGTTGTAACCACGTCCAGCTGTATCTAAAGATGGCCGTGGTTGTAACCCAGTCTCGGTGCATTCCTTTATCGGGGGCCTACAGTACTGTCGGCTTAGGCGTTGCGAACGAGCTTCCTTATGTCGCGCTGATGAAGGTTCAATAGCCACAACGTTCACGTTTTGTTTGTATTTGTTATATTGTGAAGCTTGCTGTGTGCTGATGAAGGCCCAATAGCCGCAACGTTCACGTTTTGTTTGTATTTGTTATATTGTGAGGCTTGCTAATATACGCTTCATTCGGGTTTATATCTTTTCCTAATGTCGGGGTGCCGGGTTCGATCCCAGCTGCAGACGGTTCGTCTTGCGTTGGTTTCGACAGTTGTACTGACAGCTGACCGTTAAGTAAGCAATGGCAAACTACTGAACGTTAAATTTGCCTAGAAAAACCACAGCAGCCGAACAAATGCCGGGGATACGCGACTAACTTTTTAAAAGTACTGTTAAGACGGCCCTCGTGAGTTACTATGACAACCTGATGGCGCGCGCACGCACGCATGCACACACTCAAGTAAAGAGAAACGTTTTGTGAAAGAAGTGTCAGTAAATGTTAGGGGCGTTGCTTGGTATAAACTAGGGCTGTACCGAATAGTGATTTTAACATCACATGTACACACATTCAAGATAGGTGTATCAGCGATGTGCACCTGTGGAAATGTGCCTCAGACAGCAGAGCATGTACCCCAGGACTGCACCGAATGTGACACATTAAGGCAAACCTTTTGGCCAGAAAGAACAACAGTGGAACGTAAACTTTATGGACCACTGAACGAACTAACAACGACAGTGAAATTTATACAAGAGACAAAACTGCTGATATAGACAACTTATTTCAGGCGAACGAAAGAAGAAGAAGAAGAAATGATTTTAACTATTCGGTCGAAAACGAATAGCGGGACCAACTATACGGCCGAATACGAATAGTGTATAGTGTATACAATATATCTAAAAAACACACATTTATAATGTCAAATGTACGCTAAACTTTTACTTCACATAAAGTAGCACAGAATAGTCATCTTCTTCTTTAGCATTCTGAGCCCTTGAGGTTTACTGCTGCAGATATCACTCGTCTCCATTCATCTCTCTGGCTGGCCTTATCTTCACAATTTGTGACACCAGTTGTCGCCAGGTCTGGCTGGAAATTATCTCTCGAACTTATTTTTTGTCTGCCTCGTGGTCTGCTCCCATTCCTCTCTCAGGTGTATACAGTTTTTACTTCTCTGTCATCTGACATTCTTTCAATATGCCCCAACCATTTTAGTGTGTTAGCTCTCATGATGCCAGTGATCAATGGGGATTTCAACAGATTATGTGTTATGTGGTTGCTTCTGACTCCCATTCCCCGCTGTTAGCATCTTTGACAGGTCCAAAGATTTGTTGTAGAACTGTTTTCGAAAACCTGTAATAAGGCCTAATCTCTTTTATTTCTGCTTCAAGTTTCAGAGCCAAATAAAACGACTAGTCTTTTCAACGTTTTATATATTTTGATCTTGGTGTTGCGAGACAGACACTTTGACTTTAGCAGATGTTGAAGGGCATAGTACACTATTTCTAGATTGTATTTCTTCTCTCAACATGTTGGAACAGCTGAAATTTGCACACAGGTACTTAAATGTTTCTGTTCGTTTGATTTTCATATTATCGACTTGTATGTGGCCGGAGTTTATATTCTTTCCATGTCTAGTTAGTAGTTGTACAGAATAGTAAACATTTAAAAACATGTTATGCTCTGAATCCTTCAGTCAGTCTGTGGTAACAAATAACTAGGATTGAAAGAATCATAAGTGTTATAACAATTAACTAAACTTGGAAATTGTCACTGACAGCTTAGTTAATGCAGGAAAGCTGCATTAGCTTTCAACAAAACCAATCGTTTCATATTGTCAGCATTAAGCTGTGTATGCAGAAGCGGGTGTAAGGTAACTACTATTCGTATTCGGGCCGACCACAACTATTCGACCAAATACAGAATAGTCAATACGTCCACTATTGGGCTCCGAAGCGAATATTCGGTACACCCCTAGTATAAACGCATCAAATGTTACGTTGCATTATTTCACCAAACCTGTGAATTGGTGCATCTGATTTAGAAATTAATTACGAAGAGTTTGGAGGCAGATTCTTGAGAAGAATGTTGCTAATACCTCGAACTGCCAGAATAACTAACAATGATTGCCTGGAAATGGTTAATAAAAATATAACATTATATACAACAACGAGAAGGAGACAAAGTTCTTTAGTCGTGTGATGAAAAAAGGAGCACTGTAAAACATCACGACGACTGGAAAGATCACTGGTAGCAGAGGCAGACCAAGAGAATGATGGCGGATGGCTTAAGACAGTGGCATGGAGGAATATCATGAGTGGAATTTATTCAGAACACAAAAGATCATGATCTATATAGAGATGCACGAACGCCTACACCAGCTGGCAAAGCACTTGACGATGATGATGATAATTTCGAAAAGCATTTTTTCCAAATTTAAAAAAAAACAAAACTGTTTTTATTTGCAGTAATCTGTTTTTTTTTTTTTTTTTTTTTTTGTAAACTGTTTTTTTTTTTTTTTTTCAAAGGTTGATGTTACTTCAATTTATGGACAACATGAAGGAGAGGAAAGAGCACTGCGGACAGGGCAAAATGGTAAACTTAAGATGCAGGTGGGTTTGTGTGTCATCCACACAAAAGCTGTCATGTTCTTAAAAATGTAAAGGGGAGAAAGACTGAGCACAAAGTATATAATAGGTCTGCTGAAGAATAGAAGTCTTTTTTTTAAGGAAAAAAACAAACTATTCTCAGAGAAAACACAAACAGTCACTAGAAATTGAAAAAAAAGAAGTTTTGAAGAAAAATTAAATAAATATTTATGTTTATTTAAAAATAAGAGTTAGTGTTTTCTTCATATAGGTGTATTCTTTTGCTTTTGATGAGGGTTTTCAGAACAGACAGGAGACAGTTGTGGTAGCACTTGATCTTGCCCTTCGCCTAGGTACATGGACTTTAGAACCATGCAGTATCGCCCCGGGACTACCCTAGGGTTCTGCAATTTCACCAGTGCTCTTCAATGTATATAGAAGCAAGATTGCAGAACTTGAAGGACCAGGTGTTGGAAGGATATTGGCATTTGCTGAGGATGATTTTGCATACAGGCAGGGGAGCAATAGGCAACGGAGCAATAGGCAACGGATAGACCAAGAGCTACAGGCAACTGCAGACAAAGTGACTGACTGGTGAGCAGAAATAGGTGCTGTCATATACTCAGAAAGGCGGCTGTTTTGTGGTGCTCTCTGGACAATAGAATTGTAAGAGCTAATGTTCCAAGCCTTGCAGTTAATAACACTAACAGCAAAAGAGAAAGCAAAATGAGGTACCTGGGTATCACTTTCAGGCAGTTTGGTGAAATGCCAAAATGGACTCAAAGCTCTCAAGATTATGGCAGCAATGGACATGGAACAAAGAATGCTGTTTATAATGTTCCAGCATGTGATCCTGTCGGTGATAGATTATGGACTCGGAATGCTTACCATATCAAAGAGTCAGCAGATAAAACCTAACACATGCAGAATGAAGCCATGCGGGTGATTCTGGGATTTACAAGAGCTCCTAAGTATGTATGCGATATATACTTGCGCTGCCTACTATTGCACATACGCTTAAGGTTCTGCAAGCAAAGTCATATCCCAGAGTAGCTGCAGACAAGAAGCACCTCTGGGTAGATCCAAGGGTCACTGACTGAAAAGAGGAAGTTCTTGGATGGCGCAAGCTGAAGACACAATCAGACATGTGTGCAGGCTTAATAAATTTGTGCGAGGTGAGGAGTGGGTCAAAGTTTCCGATCAAATTTCAGACATATGCAGGATTCTTATCACTTTAGGACGTGAGTGCAGGGACTGGTCAGCTGTGCGCTGCAGAATCAGAAGTTCAATAAATGATTCATGACAATTCCCGCCCAAGTGATGTGATTATTTATACAGATGACTGTGTGTTCAGGGGTAGACAAAGTGCAAGGGAATTATAGCAAAAGCTTAGTGCAACAAAGCCTGGCAAATGATATCTCAACGTCTAGTTTGAGAATGGAGGTGATGTGGTCAACATCTCGCCGGAGACTAGATAGAATGAGTTTGAGAATGGAGGTGATGTGGTCAGCATCACGCCGGAGACTAGATAGAATGAGTTTGAGAATGGAGGTGATGTGGTCAGCATCACGCCGGAGACTAGATAGAATGAGTTTGAGAATGGAGGTGATGTGGTCAGCATCACGCCGGAGACTAGATAGAATGAGTTTTTGAGAATGGAGGTGATGTGGTCAGCATCACGCCGGAGACTAGATAGAATGAGTTTGAGAATGGAGGTGATGTGGTCAGCATCACGCCGGAGACTAGATAGAATGAGTTTGAGAATGGAGGTGATGGAGACAGCATCACGCCGGAGACTAGATAGAATGAGTTTGAGAATGGAGGTGATGTGGTCAGCATCACGCCGGAGACTAGATAGAATGAGTTTGAGAATGGAGGTGATGTGGTCAGCATCACGCCGGAGACTAGATAGAATGAGTTTGAGAATGGAGGTGATGTGGTCAGCATCACGCCGGAGACTAGATAGAATGAGTTTGAGAATGGAGGTGATGTGGTCAGCATCTCGCCGGAGACTAGATAGAATGAGTTTGAGAATGGAGGTGATGTGGTCAGCATCTCGCCGGAGACTAGATAGAATGAGTTTGAGAATGGAGGTGATGTGGTCAGCATCTCGCCGGAGACTAGATAGAATGAGTTTGAGAATGGAGGTGATGTGGTCAGCATCACGCCGGAGACTAGATAGAATGAGTTTGAGAATGGAGGTGATGTGGTCAGCATCACGCCGGAGACTAGATAGAATGAGTTTGAGAATGGAGGTGATTTGTGGTCAGCATCACGCCGGAGACTAGATAGAATGAGTTTGAGAATGGAGGTGATGTGGTCAGCATCACGCCGGAGACTAGATAGAATGAGTTTGAGAATGGAGGTGATGTGGTCAGCATCACGCGCCGGAGACTAGATAGAATGAGTTTGAGAATGGAGGTGATGTGGTCAGCATCACGCCGGAGACTAGATAGAATGAGTTTGAGAATGGAGGTGATGTGGTCAGCATCTCGCCGGAGACTAGATAGAATGAGTTTGAGAATGGAGGTGATGTGGTCAGCATCTCGCCGGAGACTAGATAGAATGAGTTTGAGAATGGAGGTGATGTGGTCAACATCTCGCCGGAGACTAGATAGAATGAGTTTGAGAATGGAGGTGATGTGGTCAACATCTCGCCGGAGACTAGATAGAATGAGTTTGAGAATGGAGGTGATGTGGTCAACATCTCGCCGGAGACTAGATAGAATGAGTTTGAGAATGGAGGTGATGTGGTCAACATCTCGCCGGAGACTAGATAGAATGAGTTTGAGAATGGAGGTGATGTGGTCAACATCTCGCCGGAGACTAGATAGAATGAGTTTGAGAATGGAGGTGATGTGGTCAACATCTCGCCGGAGACTAGATAGAATGAGTTTGAGAATGGAGGTGATGTGGTCAACATCTCGCCGGAGACTAGATAGAATGAGTTTGAGAAAATATAATCCCTGTGTGGGTTCCTTTTCCTATTGTGTGTGTGTGTGTGTGTGTGTGTGTGGGTGTGGGGGGGGGGGAATTATATCAACTTCCTCCCCGACAATCATGTTGTAGGACTCGACTAATTGAGGGCTTTCTTCGAAGTCGGAGTGCATCTGCCTCAGTGGCAAGGAACAATCAACTGCATACAAATAAGCCAGGAAAAGGAATATACACGCAAACCTCTGAGCCTGGCACAAAGCCAAAGTTTAAATGGACGAACAAGAAGAAGAAAAATATCATTAGAGATCAAGGAGACAGATGAGATTTGACCACATCACCCACTGAGTGCCTATTGTCCTGCAGCTGCACGTTTTCACCTTTGCCAGTATGCGTTGTGAATCTGATTCATCCTTCTGAGAAACCTACAATGAGCGCTCCACTTCAGCTGTATGAAACTTACCTTCTCTAATCTGTGTATGTAAACCAAGTAACTGTGCATCTGAAACCATAACCAGACTGCAATAACAGCAAATTAAAAGGCGTGTGGCCAGACAAAAGAACCATGCAGGAAGCCAACGAAGAATTAGAAACCAACACAGAACTGGTGTTCTCAGCCGCTAAAGGCAGCATTATTTACTAAGGAGGGAACCCGAGCATTTATGGACTAAATGGCTCCAGGTGCAAAGGGGATAATCTGTCGATTAATTAATAAAGTAACTGTAAAATTTTCATTGGAGATTAGAAATGCATTTTCCCCCTTTTCTTCAGAAAATAAAAGGAGAAGATTACCCTATGTACCTGAAGGACATTCCTGGTATACGCATGAAGTACCCACCACATGTGCCAGCAGACCGGCAGTTTGCACTAGGCCACCCATTCTTTGGGCTCCTGCCTGGCTTGTTTCTGTACCAGACCATCTGGATGAGGGAGCACAACAGAGTCTGTGACGTGCTCAAGCTGGAACACCCAGACTGGGACGACGAGCGGTTGTTTCAAACATCCAAACTGGTTATATTAGGTATGTTCTTTTCAAACTTCCAAACTGGTTATATTAGGTATGTTCCTTTCAAACATCCAAACTGGTTATATTAGGTATGTTCGTTTCAAACATCCAAACTGGTTATATTAGGTATATTTGTTTCAAACATCCAAACTGGTTATATTAGGTATGTTCGTTTCAAACATCCAAACTGGTTATATTAGGTATGTTTATTTCAAACATCCAAACTGGTTATACTGGGTAGGTTTGTTTCAAACATCAAGACTGGTTATACTGGGTATGTGCCCGGCTCGCTAGCGTAGTTGGCTAAACCGGATTACGCGGTGACCGGGTGAGGAACCCCTTGTGTGTCCAGGTTCACGCCCGGGGGTAGGCAGAAAAGCCACATTTCTCTCAGATTTACGGTATTTATCATGGAATCAAGGGTTGCGATATCTATAATACCGAGCCTAAGGGTTAACAACTCATGGCTTCTGGATACTAAATATATTTTTTTTAAATACTGGGTATGTTTGTTTCAAACTGGTTATACTGGGTCTGTTTGTTTCAAACATCCAAACTAGTTACACTGGGTATGTTTGTTTCAAACATCCAAACTGGTTAAACTGGGTATGTTGATTTGAAACAACCAAACTGGTTATACTGGGTATGTTTGTTTCAAACCTCCAAACTGGTTATATTAGGTATGTTCATTTCAAACATCTAAACTGGTTATACTGGGTATGCTTGTTTCAAACATCCAAACTGGTTATACTGGGTATGTTTGTTTCAAACATTTAAACTTGTTTTAATGGGCATGTTTGTTTCAAACATCCAAACTGGTTATAATGGGCACGTTTGTTTCAAACTGGTTATACTGGGTAGGTTAGTTTCAAACATTCAAACTGGTCATACTAGGTAGGGTTGCTTCAGGCTACAACTAGGAAAGTAGTAATATCATGACATCCTGACCACTGGGTCCCTTACACGTCACTTTCCTCACAGAATCACTGAAAGTCTTTTTCTCTAGCCAAATCCCCAGCCCTATATTCTTCAATAGCCAATTTGTCTTCAGTTACTTGTATCCACTTTTGCGGAGGTCTGCCTCTGTCACGTTTTCTGACCTCCGCCACCATTCTCTCCAGGATACCATGACATTTAAAATTACCTCAAGTGGTATACTGGAAATATTTATTTCTCACTACAAATGGGGAGCTGGTTATGCTGGGTATTTTGTTCACACTGTGGCTAGTAAACTGGTTATGCTGGGTATTTTGTTCACACTTTGGCTAGTAAACCAGTTATACTGGGTATTTTGTTCACACTGTGGCTAGTAAACTGGTTATGCTGGGTATTTTGTTCACACTTTGGCTAGTAAACCAGTTATGCTAGGTATTTTGCTTACATTGTGGCTAGTAAACTGGTTATGCTGGGTATTTTGTTCACACTACAGCTAGTAAAATGGTTATGCTGGGTATTTTGTTCACACTATAGCTAGTAAAATGGTTATGCTGGGTATTTTGTTCACACTATAGCTAGTAAAATGGTTATGCTGGGTATTTTGTTCACACTACAGATAGTAAAATGGTTATGCTGGGTATTTTGTTCACACTATAGCTAGTAATGGAGGGGTATATGCCTGGGAAGAGAGGAAGAGGAAGGCCAAGGAGAAGATGGGTGCAGGATGTGGCAGATGATCTCCAGATGGGTGTATCAGACGCAGGACATCTTGCTCAGGATAGGAAGGTTTTCCGGAGGGTTGTTATGGCAGCGAGGTTCCGCGAGGGACATGCTACTGAATGAATGAATGAATGAATAGCTAGTAAAATGGTTATGCTGGGTATTTTGTTCACACTACAGCTAGTAAAATGGTTATGATAGGTATTTTGTTCACACTATAGCTAGTAAAATGGTTATGATAGGTATTTTGTTCACACTGTAGCTAGTAAATTGGTTATTCTGGGTATTTTAATATACACTACAACTAGTAACAAAACGGTATGATGAAATCACTAATGTTGAGCTTTGGGGAAGAACTAAACGAGTTCCAGTGGACCAAGATGTGAAGTACAGATGCTGGTGTTGAATAAGACACACGTTGAGAAAACCTGAGAACAATGTAACTAGAATGTCTTTGCAGTTAACCACAAAGGCATAGAAAAAAAAAGGGGGGGGGGGGAGAGAAAAGAATTATAAAGTAAAGTTATAAACACGGAGAGGACATGGGAAAGCTGCATGCAGTAGCTTCTGTGGTGTGCTTTGTTCCAAACATAAGGGTGTTTTCTTTTCTTTAAAAAATAAGGCACAGCGAGGGAGGGATCATGCTGCCTGTGCAATACATAGTCTCTACAATACCCCCAAGCTTTATGCTAGGGAGGGAAGAAACTTTAGTAAGTAAGTAAATTCTACCCCACCAGGACAACATACAGAGCGATAGAAACCCAGTGACACAAAGTGCCACCGTGCGGAGGAGGATCACCTCTGGAGAGGTCCCGGAAATCATCAGGTTATATTAGGGCCCCCAGCAACAGCCAGGATGAGGCTTTAAAATAATGCAAAAATGCATTCCACAAGTGGTAGACAACGTTAAACTAGGAGGAACTTTTCGCACAAACGAAAAGGTGCCAAAGTAATGTATGTTAAGAGACAGTATTATATTATTGTAAACTTATTTCTACAGCCGCCCTACATTCTTCTTGAACTCTATATTTGTCTACTCTTCACCCTTCACAGTCACTAATAGTTTTACAAAAACCCACATAATTCACGCTTTAAACAAAATCAAAATAACAACTGTATGTTTATGCTAATGAAAACAGGAGAGACAATCAAAATTGTGATTGAAGATTATGTGGAGCACCTGGCCAACTACAATATTAAGATCAAGTTTAAACCCGAAGTGCTGTTTGAGCAGAATTTCCAGTACCAAAACAAAATCAACATTGAGTTTGATCATCTTTACCACTGGCATCCTCTCATGCCGGACCAGTTTCACATTAATGGGACAATCTACCCGATGAAAGACTATATGTTCCACTCGGAGTTGGTCATCAACTATGGGACTTCTTTGTTTACGGAAGCCTTGTCCAGACAGAGAGCAGGCCAGGTGAGTCCATCCAACGGTGCTTCATTAATATCCTACCGCAAACAGGGGAAATCCACAGGTCACGGGACAGTATAATATTTCAGGGGGTGGTAGATAGGCTGTATGCAGTCGTAGGACATAGGCTGCATACATTTGGGGACCTAGGCTGTACTCTCTCGTGGGATGTAGTGGGTTCGGGTTATTGCCAGTTCTAGATGTTTCGCGATCGTTAAAAGCATCAGAAAACCAGCAAATAGTCTTACCATCCTCTAAAATGTTGGACTGTCCCGTGACGTCATCTGGGGTAGGATATTAATAAAGAACCCACCCAACATTGGCACAACTGTTAAATAGACTTACTACTGCTCCTCCCCCTGTTTGTTATTCGACCTACACTTTAATATAAATTTCTGTAACTTATGGTGCCATTTCAATGGTTTGAAATGAATTCTGCCTGTATTCCATATTTTTGAATTTCAGGCTGTACGATAGACATGGCCAATGAAGACACATTTTATAGGGGTGCCTAGTTAGTCATGTTTTTTGTACACTTCTTTCCACAGCACGGCTCACACACATTTGGAGATGACAGGTTCGATTCCCGGCACGCGAACTACAGCTTTCGATTTTAATATTGTCTAGTGTGCCCTTTTATCTTTCTACTTCTTTCTATGAGTGCCAATCAATGCATTATCTGTTTTTTATTATATATATATATATTTTTAGGGCCTCAAGGGTTCCACCCTCTGTTTATTTATGCTATGATTTAACAGACCACAAAGCAGTAGAGTACAATCATTCCCTGTGGGATGCAAATTTTCATTATTTTGAAGACCCACCCTGGCTCTTGCTAGGGGCAGGAATATAGCCCGGCCATAAATATGGCCTAATGGCTGAACGCGGTTTCTGGGACCTCTCCACGGGTGATCCTCATCCGCATGGTGGCACTTTGTGTTATCGGGTATTTATCGCTTGTGTGATGTCCTAGTGGGGTAAAATGTACTACTACTACTACCACAAAGCATGATGAAAAAGGTGGAGAAGGGCATGCCCCGTGAAAAATGCTTTCAGCTCCGTGCTTTCTATCTGACACTAACATAGATTGAATGTTTCTAACTGTAGCTAACATCTGTCCAAATTTGCCTGTTTCATCAGATGTCCCACCACAACCATGGTCCCTACACGATTAACGTTCTAAGGGAATTAATTCTCCAAGGGAGATCACTGAAATTACAATCGCTCAACAACTACAGGAAACGGTTTCACCTTGAGCCCTACACTTCCTTTCAAGATCTGACTGGTGAGTATATCTTTTGTTCTCCACATGTGGGTTCCGGGTCTCATTGTGGGGAATACAAGAACAGACCCACTGCATCCCCAACAAGAAAGTTCCTGGGGTCGACTAGTTAAGGACTTCCTGGGGTCGACTAGTTAAGGACTTCCTTGGAAGTTGCAGTGCATCTGCCCGAGACGGCAAGGAACAACTAACTGCACAGAAATAAGCCAGTAGAACAACCCTGGCACAAAGACAAAGTTCAAACAGACAAACAGCCAGGCCTTTCCACCGGAGCTCACAGCCGGTGAACAAAGAAGATGACGAAGAAGAAGAAGACCCCTTATTCTATTCATGATCTAGCTAATGAGGCTAATTTTGATCCTTTTTATGTTATTTTTAGGCAGACTGTTTAAAATATCCTTCATTTGATTCAAGATATCATGAACAACAAATTTCAATCCAAACAAAAAGCATATGTGATAAACGGTTCACCCCATAGTTGCCCCACTCATGTGCCAGCGAAAAACAAACATGAAGTCCCTCACTGTTCCTTGTGGAAAAATTGATACAGACTTCAGTCTTAGCATATCCACTAGCATACACACACACATTCAAAGCGTAAGGCAGTCATCAGAAGTGCTAACACAAACAGTCTGAAATTAGAAATTCAGCACATGATCGACCGAAACAGCGGTTAAAAACGGATAAGCAGTTGCACACGCGATTAATTGTAATCACATAAGGTACCGTCAATTCTGTGGCAACAGGCCACGTGCATTTTCTGAATTTACAGTTCACAACACCACGCTGGTCCAGTCAAAACATTTCAGATTAATCCGGCAGCTCACAGTGTCGCTCCATGCACTCAGCTAAGTAGGCAAGCAACAAAACTATATCTTTTCAGTCTACAAATGAAAGAAAATGCAATATCCACCATCTGTCACAAGCAAAACATCTGCCACAACTAAAAACATAATTTTGACCTGAATAAACATATATTGATTGGCAGTCATAGTAACCATGAACTCCGCCTCAAAATGGGACGCAATTTGTTGTTATTTTAAAAGCTCCCACCCTGGCTGTCGTCGGGGATCCTAATATAAACGGTTGAACGGGGTTTCTGAAACTTGTGCCCGGGAAATTCTCATCCGAATGACTGCACTTTGTGTCACAAGATGCTTATCCCTGATTATGCAGCCCTGATAGGGTTTAACCTCATTCACTTACCCAATAAGCAGACCAAAGATAGAAAAAGCACACAAGACAATATAAAAATCAAAAGCTATAGTTACCACGCCTGAAATCAAACTGTTTACCTTAAAATGACAACAGAACTCGCCGAACGAACAAGTGTTCTAGGAAACATGACAAATCAGGCACCACTAAAAAAGGTGTCTTAATAAGCCATGTCATACACACGAGAAGTAAGACTAGTCAGCTTCACATTACTCTACCACAATTTTGAACGACAAAATGAACATTGTGACCAGAAAACCTTCATCGGCACACGACACACAAAAAAATAATGAAGCAGTTACATAAATGGATACATAAAATCACAGCTTTGCAGGAATGTTGTTCAAGATGTGAATTTTGGGTCTCTCTCTCTCTCTCTCTCTCTCTCTCTCTCTCTCTCTCTCTCTCTCTCTCTCTCTCTCTCTCTCATTATATTCATGACCAAACGTGTCCCTCCCTATTCAAAATCTGACTACTAGATTTAAAAAAAATTATTAATTTATTCTTGGTCAGCTACGTCAACAGTCTATAGATATATCAATGCTGACCAATGTGTAAACAAGGAGCATTCTATCTTTGCACGACATGAGGAGAAGTGGACAAAGAATCACTAAAAATGCACTGGAAGGGGAAACAAATGGATCTGAAGAAACGAAGCGGTCTAAAAAAAAAACCTAAGACGAATGTTGTTGAAGGAGGCCAAGGGTGCCGGACAGAATTCCTTTGATGAGATCAAAAGGATTGCACAAGACAGAACGGAAAAGAGGACTAAACTGCAAGCCCTATGTGACTATTGTAATGTCATGACAGATATTGATGATTAAAATGGTGACATAAACACATGTTGGAAGAAGAGCTAAATTAGCCGCAACCATCAAGCAGACAGCAAAAGAAGAAACAATATCAAACACTCTAAAATATCTCTGTGTGGGTTCCCGGGCCCTATTATAGGGAAAACAAGAATAAACCCACTGCCTACCCAAAAGCATGTCGTAAGAGTCGACTAATTGGGAGCTTCCTTCGAAGTCGGAGTGCATCTGCCTGAGGAACCAGCAGTCTGCTTTCAAATGAGTCAGATCTGTAAAACGTATGTACACGCAACACTGAGGTTCTGGAACAGGACCGCAGTCCAAAAGTGGATGAACAACAAAAACTTTCCACCAGAGTTTACAGCTGGTGAACACGAAGAAGAAGAAACACTCTAAACTCTAAGTTAAACAGGGTCAATTCGTATGAAAACAGATTTGTGGTTTAGTCTTTGCTTGACTGTCATTTCCTGTTCTTGCAGGAGAAACTAAGATGGCCGAGGAACTAGAGAGCTTGTATGGTGACATTGATGCTGTAGAGTTCTACGTGGGGCTTCTTACGGAAAAACGCCGATCAAGAAACCTTTTTGGGTCCACAATTGTAGAGATTGGAGGGCCTTTCTCCGTGAAAGGTCTCATGTCGAATCCTCTCTGCTCCAAACAATACTGGAAACCTTCTACTTTTGGTGGCTCGGCTGGGTTTGATATTGTAAAGTCTGTGACATTACAAAAATTATTTTGTGTAAATATTAAAGGCGTGTGCCCTTTGGTGTCTTTAAGAGTGCCTGAGTTTTACGAAGGAGATATTGATGAACTGAATACGGAAGTTAAAGATGAGTTATAGTAATGGCCAGATTTTGCGTAATATGTTTAGCTAATATAGACAGATTAGAGATGCCATATTGTAGACGGTAAAACCTACTTTTGATAAAAACCAAAAGACTAGACAGAAAGACGAAGCAGGCAGGAAGGGGGTAAATGAGAGAAATATAAGTTTATTATACTGCATGAAATACTGAAAAAACGTGAAAAACCAGTGTTTGAATGTGTAAATTGATACCGCTATAACAGTGTGTGAATGTATATTGATACCACTAAAACAGTGTGTGAATGTATATTGATACCACTAAAACAAGGTGTGCATGTATATAGATACCACTATAACAGTGTGTGCATGTATATTGATACCACTAAAACAGTGTGTGCATGTAAATTGATACTACTAAAACAGTGTGTGAATTTATATTAATAAAACTAAAACAGTGTGTGAATGCATACTGATACCACTAAAACAGTGTGTGAATTTATACTAATACCACTAAAACAGTGTGAATTTATATTGATACCACCAAAACAGTGTGTGATTGTATATAGATACCACTTAATCTGTGTGTCGGCTCTGTGGCTAAGTCGATGCGAACGCTTCGCTTCGTAATGCCGGGATGCCAGGTTCGATCCCAGCTGCGGGCAATGCGCCTTGCGTTGGTTTCGACAGTGGTATCAAGAAAGCCGACCGTCCAGGAAGCAATGGCAAACTACTGGACGTAAATTGCCTAGAGAAACCACACAACAGCCAGGGGCTGTTAGGGTTGGTTCTGTGACGTCCTGTAAAGGATACGCAACTAACTTTTAAAACTTTTAATCTGTGTGTGAATTTATACTGATACCACTAAAACTGTGTGAATGTATATTGAAACCACTAAAACAATGTGTGCATTTATATTGATACTACTAAAACAGTTTGTGCATGTATATTGGTACCACTAAAACAGTGTGTGAATTTAAATTGATAAAACTAAAACAGTGTGTGAATGCATACTGATACCACTAAAACAGTGTGTGAATTTATATTGATACCACTAAAACAGTGTGAATTTATATTGATACCATAAAACAGTATGTGAATTTATATTTATACCACTAAAACAGTGTGTGATTGTATATAGATACCACTTAATCTGTGTGTGAATTTATACTGATGCCACTAAAACTGTGTGAATGTATATTGAAACCACTATAACAGTGTGGATGTAAACTGATGCCAAAGAATAAATGAATGAAACAAGAATTGATACCATAGCACTTGGAAAATTCTCACACATGCTCAGTCTCCTTCCTCAGTAGCCACCAGAGTTCCCACAACGATGGTGCCAACTGTAATCTGATATAAAATTGTGCTTGCATTTTTTTTCTCTTCCAGGAAGACAGAAAATCGTCCAAACCCTCAGCTCACTCCCACCATATATCCTTCTTCTTCTCGTACACCAGCTGTAAACTCTGGCGGAAAGTTCTGTTTGTTCATCTACTTCTGGACTGCAGTGCTGTTCCAGAACCTGTGTTTTGCATGTGCATCCGTTTTACAGATCTGACTTATTTGTATGTAGACTGCTGGTTCCTTGCCTCTCAGGCAGATGCACTCTGACTTTAAAGGAAGCTCCCAGTTAGTCGACTTATACGACATGCTTTTTGGGTAGACAGTGGATCTGTTCTTGTTTTCCCTATAACAGGGCCCCAGAACCCACACAGGGATCTCCATATTGAATGCTCGTTCTGTTCTGCTCTACTGCTCACTTGATCCCAGAGAACCTTCACCATGTCCGCCATATAGTAAAATAGCTCATGGCCCAAAATTGGCGTAAGGGAGCTATTTAACATCACCCTGAGAAAACCGGTTTTCTGACTTTTACGGGTTTTTAATGGCCTGACATGTTTCGACAGTGGTCAGTATGTCTATATAACAGTTTTAATACTGGTTGCAGCTGCACAGTGTGTAGATGTGGTGGTAGGTGTGATTATATTTAGACACCCCAAACAAAATTTAATATATTATTTGGATTTAAAACAATGGACTTTTTGGTCACTATAATGTCATAATATAACATATGTCAATAAGTTCTCTGTGGCTGTATCAACAAAACCCCACTTATCTAGGTTAAAGGAAAGGAAAACATTTATTTTTTTGCTCCAGATTTCTTCTGCTTCTTCTCTTTATCTAGTTTCTTAGGGCAAAGTTTCAGCGAATTATAACAATTTGTTTATTTTTAACGAAAGACTAAAAAGGCCATTTTATGGGGTAAAATTATATGGGACGAACGGGTTAGCTATGAATATAAATTCCTATTAAAAGTATTTGTTAATATATTTTTAATTATTTCAAAATTATTATTACAGTAAAACCTCATTAACATGAACTCACACAAGAACTAATTCTACATAAACATAATTTTGGTCCCAGTAAGGATATATTATGCATTATTAGGATGTATTATTAACATTATCAGTCAGCTGGTGCTACAGAACCAGAAGTTCAACAATTGATTTATGACAATTCCCGCCCAAGTGATGGGATTATGTATACAGAGGCAAACGAAGCGCATGGGTGTTCTAACCAAACCGAATGGACGTCACTGTTGTACCCTTGTATAACCCCTGTGTTGACTGTGGGTATACAGAGCACTTATTTATTTTAGTCCATATAATATTTACGTTTCTGCACTGATACTTCTTAGTATCTGAAAAACCAACCAAGTATGTAGGGCAAGGGTGCCTACGCTGATATGCCGCTGTATCTCTCCTTCAATGGATGTGGTGCTAATATTTGCAGTCCACTATAATTTAACACCTGGTCACAGTGGGCTCAACACCAGCAAATACTGTTGTGATTATCTCGAAGAGTCAACAATACGACTTGTGACAGGGCACTTTAATGTCATTCACAGAAGAACATGTCACAAGATGATGATGATTAATATATGCATGCTAATAAGTCTCTGTTATCTGCACTGACGATCTTAAAAATTGCAACCTTCACTAAATGGACTCCTGCCATCAGAAACTAAAACAGACATCAAACTGTCTCCCGCAGACTGCGGTAAAGCACAAACCTCACTAAGAGGAATGTTACTATAATATCCTCATAAAGAGAAACAGATAACTTGGCTTGTCTGCTAACCCGCAGAAACCTACGTCCGACTTGGATGCTAGCAAATTCTCAACTAACTCCCAACTGACTGTACCTTTGAATTCTATCCCCAGATTTCAGTTAAGTTTTATAATTACATCCACCTGTTCTAACAAGGTGATGCCATTTCAGGTACACACAAATTCATTCTCATAGTTTATGTTCTAATAACTTATGTTCTCATTACCCCAATATAATTAACTCTGGACTAGTTGACCAGAGCCTATTGTCCCAGATAACACCCACACACTCTCCTCTCAGATAAATCTATGTGTACTTAGAAATTAATTACCCCTTGTCACACCCATCGCTGGTTCTCAGCTAGAAACTAATCTGGACCCAGTAAAAACATCACATAGCCTGGGTAACTAAGGATTTGTGGCCGTGCAACTTCTACCACTCGCCTCCCTGCTAATTTAAATTTTAATCACCCGCTAAACAGGGCTGCAACAGTCGCTTAGTACAACAAAGCCTTGCATATGATATCACAAGGTCTAGTTTGAGAATAGAGGTGGAGGCAGTCACTGCTGCCTTGAGAATCAGCTGTACACGCATGCCGTGATTGTGACTCACAGACCATGCTGAAAAAGGTAGAGACAGGCATGCTCCATGCAGAGTAGCAAGCATCCCAGGTAGTTAGCGTCCTTTGGATATTTTCTCCATATAATACTGGTGTGTTAGGAAATGAGCAGGCAGATAGACAGGCCGGCTCTGCACCACTTGGTGGTGAATTGATGAATGACAAGCTAGATACTGTGAGCATGTGAACAGCCCGGAGACACAAACAGATCATTATGGTCTGAGGAGAATGACGCTGCGTGGAGTTACTGGGAATTCTGGCTGACGCTCAACACTCAGGGAAAGGGCGAGACGGATATACAATTAGACAGTTACTGGTGCCATCGGAATTGCAACTCTTCGTTTGCTGCTGAAGATGGGGATGGACAGCTTATGGTGGTGTCCCGAGTGCTGTGATGTTGATTCTTAATTCAACATTCATTATTAGTATTATCAGTTCATTAGTATTATCAGTTCATAGTGACCACAAATTTCTTTTAACACAAGCTCAATTTTCAGTCCCTGTTAATGAGGTTTTACTGTGTGTTTATTTGCCACTCAACACACTTTTATTATTATTATGCTATTAAAATAAGATTAGGCTCAAGCTCCTTATTTGTTTATAAAATGTATAAGATGGGGGTTAGAGGGTTACACCCAGCAACACACAATTTTTGCTTCGTAGAGGTGTGCCTGAAGCAGTGTGAGAATATATGCTGGCTGTTAAAATGCAACTGAAATGTTCAGTGTAAATCAACAATAGAAACACTGTGTGCATGTTATGTGGAGTGTAAAAACATTTGTGAAAGTGTTCAAGTATTTACAATCAATAGGTCACTGAAGTCAATCGAGAATGTCAGCTGTTAAGGCATTTTTTAAACAAAAAATGCTTACTATAAATAAAATTCAGTATTTAAACTTAAAAAAAAAAGCCTTCCATGTGTTATATTAGTATCATCTTTTTTTTTTGCTTATTTGCTATGAAGGATTTATAGCTGCAATGTCCATTAAGTTATTTATGTTAGTTTTCTGTAAAACTGTTTTTGTTATATTTTTCATGTGTTCACAGTAAAATAAAATGTTAAGTGTCCTGAGAGGGAGACAGATCCCTTGCAGGCACATCTAGAAATGCCAGAATCATCATCTGTAATACAGTCAAGGACAAAGGAACAGTTAAAGCCTAAATCATGCTGCTCGTCCTAGTAGGATGGAATGAGATAAATCTTTAAAGGGCGTTAAAAACAAGAGGTATACTGATGATTCTGTTTATCATGGTAGAAAATCTGACTGGAGTTTTTCAGCTAAAAAAAGGTGGAGGCTAAACAATATGGTGCATTTTTTAAATCTACAACTTCAAGCATGAGGACAGAGGTGGAGTCAATCACTGCTGCACTATGGACAGCCAAAAATGAAGACTGATACAGAAGCGCAAACTATATTATGATCTGAAATATCCTAGGCCTTAAACAGGTGGCAACAAAATGCCAAACATGAAGAGCTATGACCTCTGCTCCATGTGCAGCCCTAGGCTCAAGAGGAAAGACTGACTAACTAACAGCATTTCAGGTTTACACGCAGTTGCTCCGTCTCCCAAAGAAAATATTTAACAGTGTAGATGCTGACTGTTCCGGTTGCACACCATACTTTTTTTCTAATACGCCCTTCTTGCCAGATCCACAGTTAATTCCAAATTCACACATTCTTACATGTTATTTTACCTCACCTTGTGTCTTCCATTTTTTCATAAATGGTTTTTGCAATTTGGGTTTGTGACATTACAGAAATAAATTTAGGTGATAAAACATAAATACTACATACATAATGTAGTATTTTTGTTATATCACCTATATATATTTCTGTAATGTCACAAACCCAAATTTTTGTCATTTACTATTTCTGTAATACGATCAATTCCAGTGCATATTTCCTGTGTTTCTTTAATGTTATCGGCCCACTTATCGTAATTCAGTGTTTCTGTAATGTCACCAATTCCAGTGTATATAATGCTATCAATCCATATTTCTGTGTGTAAAACAAAACAAGTAAAGGTCCCTTTTCCACGCCTTTAGGCGTATAGGGCATATAGGGCTAGACCTATATTTTTATAGACCAATCAGCACAAGATGGGTGATGTGGTCAGCATCATGCCAGCCGCCTTTACTTCCAGGGACTGCAGCCGGTACCCACTCAAGGTTTGGTTTTCCTGGGAGTCAAGGTTATTTTTTAAAAAAAAGTCTGGCTCTGTCAGGGAGCAAACCCACGACCTTCCGATTCCGCACGTGAGCGTCTTGCTGCTACGCCACAGCGACTCCTATTTCTGTATGTAGTGTTTCTGCAAATACACCAATCCTAGATCACACAATGTCATCAGTCTATATTTCCATACACAGTGTTTCTGTTATGTGACCAACCCTAGTTTATGTAATAATACCAATCCATATTTCCTCAGTATTTGTGTGGAGAAATCAGTCCACATTTCTTTACATTTGTTAGTTGTGTATATCCTTTACAGGACGTTGCAGAACCAACCCCAACAGCCCCTGGCTGTTGTGTGGTTTTTCTAAACAAATTTACGTCCAGTAGTTTGCCATTGCTTTCTGGCTTTCTTGATACCACTGTCGAAACCAATGCAAGGCGCATGGCCTGCAGCTGGGATCGAACCCGCATCAACTTAGCCACAGAGCCGACTCTTTAAATAAGGATTCTTTAATTTCATTAGTCCACATTGTACATGAGATCACAACATGTGAAGAAGCATGGTCGCCCATGCAACCCAACCAGGCCTTCGATAATGATGAAATCTAAACTGAATAACCTCGAATTGTATATTTAATACAGAAATACAACAAACTCAACATGAATACAATGATCAACTGTCATTTTTCACATGTTAAAACACATTCACAGATAAAACATTCATTACAATTTAAACCATTAAAGTATATGTAAATGTATAACAAAGTAATGTAAAAACAACCAGCCCCTAAAACATTAAAAGATATTCATCAAACAGTGAGATATTCAACATAATACCATGACAAAGAGCTCACAAAAGAAATTTAACCCAGGCGGATTTGATAAAACTATTCACCTAAACAAAAAGATCACATTAATAATGATGATGTATATGTGAATAGAGAAACAGTAGAACAGTTAAAAGTAGCCAGTGATTCTTAGCTTGCCTGTTTGCAAGCCAGTGAAATAAGAGTTGGCCAACACACTGTGACAGGTGTCTGTGTGGGAGAAGTATCAGTGTGCAATGTCTTTCATTAGTTTCTTCTTCTTCTTGGCGCTCACTGGCTGTAAACTCTGTCAGGAAGCTCTAGTTGTTCAACCACTTATTGACTTTGGTCTTGTTCCAGAACTTGACTTGTGCATGCACATCCGGTCTACTAATAAGCTTACTACTCTTCTTCTTCTTCTTCTTTGCGTTCACCAGCTGTACATTCTGGAGTAAAGTTCTGGTTGTTCGTCCACTTCTGGACTGCAGTCCTGTTCCAGAACCTGAGTGTTGCATGTGCATCAGTTTTACAGATTTGATTCTCTTGAATGCAGACTGCTGGTTCCTTGCCTCTCAGGCAGATGCACTCCGACTTCAAAGGAAGCTCCCCAGTTAGTCGACTCTTACGACATGCTTTTGGGGAGGCAGTGGGTCTATTCTTGTTTTCCCCACAATAGGGCCCCGGAACCCACACAGGGGAGCTTACTACTGTTTCCTCACCTCTCAGGCAGATGCACTCAAGAGTTCGAAAGAAACCCCTCTAACTGGCCACCTTTTACATATGATTGGGGCTGGGGGTTGGTGGGGCTACTCTTTCTCTCTCTCCAAAAAATGGGACCCAGGAACACACAAAAAGATCTTTCCTTTTAAAAGGAAGGGTCTATGAAATGTTTATCTTAAACATAACGGATGAAACTGACAAGGCTAGAGAAAACCAGTCGAGGATTTTTAGTTAATTACAGAACGAAAAAAACTAAAAACAATCAAATAAGTTTAATTAAAAAAAGCCATCTTCATTGTGAAGGCTGGCCGAAATGGATCTACAACACACTATGTCTCTGGCTGCACACTCTCTCAGACTATTGTTTGTCTACATCTTGATGTTATACTTTTAACTTGTATCGTTGCCAGCCTTTGCTTTCAACTTTACCCTTTAATATGGGTTTTAAAACAGAGGTTATGTCTTTTAATGTAGTCAAAATATTTCAATAGTCTTTCAGCAACTCTATTTTCATTCTGTCTTTTCAGACCTTCTGTATTTGATTGCTATCGTTTCAATGGGCTAAAACTTTGATAAAACTTATAATATTAAAAAAAAATAGTAAATAAACTGGAAAAATGCTTGTAGAACATGTCCGCTTTACAGACTAAATTTACAGTATTAAAAAAAAAAGGGTTTTTTAAAGGAGTTTTCCTTAAATGCAGAGGCAATACATGGTACTCAGTTCCTGGGCTCACCCAAGGAACCGTCTTGCTCATGACTGTTTAACCTCACTTTTGTACAGCCTCCAACTTATCAGGGGTTGCAGCTTTAGAAGCCAACCTGCAGACCTTGGAACTCCATCACCTAAACAAAATGAGTCCACTATAGCTTCACACAGATAAAACAACAGAGAAGTGTCTGACCAGGTATGACAGATACATAATGTGGCTGACTGAACAGGCCTCAAACATCAAGTTCACTGCATCTGACCAACAGAAGGCGGGGGAGAGGGGGGGGGGTGTCTGTGTGGAGAGGGGGAGGAACTGACCAGAGTCCACAACAACTGGTTGTCCAATGACTTGTGGAGTTAATGACTATGATGATGATGGATTTGATAAAATAAGCGACTCAAGAAATATGCACTGACAACAGTCCAGTAACTGAGAAAAAAAAACGGCACAAAGGATGAGACATTCGTTTACAATGTGCCAGACTTCTTCACATTCACCTGCTGTAAACACAACTTTGCCCTCATCATAATACTTCAGGTCTGCATGCACATCCATTTTATAGATCTGGCATATGTGTGTGTACAGCTTTGATTCTTTGCTTTTTAGGCTTATGCACTTTCAAAGAAAGCTATGTTGGCCAGGCCCCCCAGCTGGGAACCTGTTTCTAAGATGACCACAGCATCACATGCCAGACTTTTTAGGTGAGAGTGGCCGTGGTTCACCATCTCACGCCATCACCAATCTCAGAACAGGTCAGTGTTCTTGTCCTGCCTAAGCCATGTGACTGAGCTATCCGGATATGTATCTCTTGGCTAGGTTCACGTTAATCTCACCAAATAGAGTAGGTAACTTTTCATTCGCAAGTTTGTTGGGCTGGTCGACTTTCCTGAAGGTTACGGGTGTGTACCGCTCTGTTGTTTGCTTTCTGTGATGTCTTGCATTTACGTTTTCATACTGAGAAAGAGAATGCCTGTGACATAGGTTGCAGCAGTCTCTGGGGGGATGTTGCTGTGTTAGGACCAGTTTCTCCATGTTTTTGGAGTGTTAAAAGCGCTGGCGTGCTGAAATATACAACACCCGATATCAAAGGCATTGCAAAACACCTCAATAACCTTGTGCCAAGGTGACAGGTACAGCAACTACCAATCAGAAGTGAGCTAGTGTGTATATAGGCGGGGCATGGGGAGATCAACCTTTACCGTATCTCTTGTCTCCCCCTAGACCCCCCCCCCCCCATCAAGCTTATCAGTCAAATGTCATCAAGTTTATTTATGAGGACACTAGAACTAATTTCAGATCTCACTTCATTTTCTGATACTGAGCATCAAACAGGAAAAAAAAAAATAATACAAAAAATAACTCAAAATAATAAAATGTTTCCACAGATTTAAGCAACATTTGCACTATGAGTATTCCGAGCTATGGATGTTTCATGTACAATGAAAATGTAAATATCTAATAAAACATTCACACATCTATGATGCGAAAACAGACTACATATAAAAACCAATCTATGAATGCTATGGTTTTTAAACAGCAGAAAAAAGCAATAAGGAAGAGATATTTCTACATGTTGCTGGTGTTTCATACCTTCCTGATCTTTTATCTATTATTATTTATCATTGTCAGTGTTGTATTATTCCCAAGTGTTGTAATTAGTAACCATGGAAATGAGATGTCTGAGAAGGGCTGTAGGAGTGACCATAAGAGGAATGAGATCATAAGAGAAAAAGTCGGCACAGAACCAATTCTAAATTACATACGAAGACAGCAAGTGAAATGGTTTGCCCACTTAGAGAGAATGCCTTGTGACACCATACCATACAAAGCATACATGGAAAGAGAAGAAGGACGTAGAGCATGAGGTTGACCAAGAACAAGATGGAAGGATAACATCAGAGAAACTCTACAACAGCACGATGTGCCTATGGTCGAGGCGGCCAGAAGAGCTAGAAACAGAACCTTATATCTCACTCGACACACACAGCGGTAAAAGAGGAAGTGAAGAAGAAGAAGAAGTTGTAATGTTCTTTCATGAGCCTGGTCTATTTTGTTTTGTTCAAACCACTAAATTGTTGTTGTATCGTACCTTGAAAACAAACAAGTTTCTCGGCTTTCATTTTGTCATCAGCTTAACATTTTGTTATTCATGCACGAAGTTAGTTTCTCTATTATTTCATCAAGTTAGTGTTGTAGTTTCTTCAACAGTTACTTCATAAACTTAGCTTCTCTACTTCAGTATTGCCATCAGCTTAGCATTCGGCCTTTTTAAGATAAACCTAGTTTATCTATTATTATTTTATCATCAAATTAGTGTTGCGATGTTCAATGTCTTTCACACATGAATGCTCACAACAAAGGAGTTCACAAACCTACACATCTCCCTCAGAACCACTAAACAAAGAAAGGATCAGTGCTGCCAGATGTGACCAGATGATGCATGACTGAAGCCAAAGCAACTACGCTATTATGAGGACCAAGATGACTTTTTTTTTTGTACTGCTAGGAGAAGTTTCTGTAATAAAATCTGGCCGATCAACAGCTATACTCAAATTTCACACTAATATTCATTTTAGTCAAAATGCTTGCAAAAATGTTACAATAGTTTCGGTATGTTACAAATAACAAACTGTAATGTACCTTATAGGCACTCATTAATGCAAAAGAAAGTAGAGACAGAAGTCACAATAGATAACATAAAAACAGAAGGCTAGTTATCACATCAGGAATCGAACCTTTCGCCTCCAGATGATGAGAGCACCTCACTGCAGGAATAAGCTAACTTCAACAAAATGACCAATTTGACACCCTTGGTGTGATAACAATATATTTCCATTTTTATGTTGCCTAAGGTGTCCTTCTGACTCTGCTTCTTTCTTCCGCATCTGTGAGTATCAATCAATACTTTACATTGTGTGGAATCAAGGGTTCCCTCAGCAATTTACTTATGAGGCATGATACAACAAGTACAAACAAACACAGATGAACTAATGTACAATGTTTGCCTCGGTCATTTGCACTCACTAGTTATAAGCTCTCCTTTTATTAGATGATTAGATGCCCTCTTTTCCCCTGTGAATGATTTCTAACCAAGAAATGAGGGACCATCGGTCAACCCATGTTTGTATTTTGACTCAAGACTACCATAAAAAGGTCAAACAACAGTTTAGGTTGTTATAATTAAAATTTAAAAAAATAAAACAACAGTTATGTACTTTTCAGACGTAGAAGCACAGAGTCAGCTGAGGAAACCTGAACACATACAGAATGAAGCCCGAGTGCTTTGATGTTGATTCTTAATTCAACATTTAGATGCAGAAGCTAGCTGACACAAAAGGAGTTACAATTATCATAATCAGACCAAGAATCAAGTCTGTTGCCCTGTAGATGGTGACGAATCTCACTGCAAGAATGAATACGTGTACTTCAACTATAGTTTTAAACATTTATGTTCTCAAAGGCATCCTTCTGTTCCTAGTCTCCTCCTCCCCAATCCCCCCTTTTCGGCATGTATGAGAACCAGTCAGTACTTTACAACAGTGTTTCCCAAACTTGTCTTAGTAGCTGTGCCTTTTTTCAATTAAAACTATTCCTCGGCGTCCTAACCCAAGTAAAAGTATGACCATTCGTATGTAAGAGATTAAAAAAACAAAAAAAACTAGTGTATCTTCAAACATTTCACGGCGCCCCTGTGAAGAAGTCGCAGCTCCCAGGGGCGCTGCGCTGCAGTTGGGGAATCACTGCTTTACAATATTATACTATCTGAATGGAATCAAGGGTTATTCGATGATTTATTTATGTAGTATTTTACAAAAAATTAAAACAAATACAGTTAAACTAATGTTCACATTTTTCCTTCTGCCATTTACACTCACTGCTTATAAGCCCTCCAACAATCAGAGGCCTTGCTCCTCGTGAGGGATTTATAACCAAACACAATTAGGGGTCGCTGAGCAGAAAGATCATGGTAAGACAATTCTCTGTGTCACCACCTCCACTTCGGGTTGTTCGACCTCCTGCACAAGTCTTCGCAGTTTGTTAATTTCCTCGGCTTTAGTACTGGCATAGTGGTGGTACATCATCTTCACCCCTGTCACCACCGATAACCGTAGTCGTAAGTTATACCTGAAGGAATTTTTCTTGTTTTTGACTGCCCGCCGATACCTGACCTCCAGGTCTTTGATCTTTTGGTCAAGCAAAATTATTTGTTGACAAGCTCGGTCAAATTTGCTCCGGGCTTCATTCATCTTCTCTTCTAGCATCTGTGCATCCATGATAGTATGAAGTTAATATCTGACACACAACGTTTGCTTGTCAAGTACTAGCCAAGTAGTCTCTCTAAACTTGTCTCTAGTGTCTTTCTAATGACATACTCTGAGCATATGATGCCAAAAAGAACCAATTTTTTGTGTGGTCACCACTGCATGCATTCCTCTTCTGCCAGATTTTTCACTCGTTCTCCTCAAACCCCAACAAGGAATCCTTTCTCTGAAAAGAAAAGTAAATAAATTTAAATGTTGCTCTGGTAGTGGACATGGCAAAATCATATAAAAAGTGCTAATCATTACAAGAGTACTTCAAAAGCTGTTAGGTTTCACTGAAGCAAAGTTCATTTATTCCTGAATCAGCCTACCAGACCAAACCCACCCACCCACACTGGACAACAGGTTACTTCGTAACAATTCTCTGGAGTCCCAATATAACAGTGTTATGTGGGGACTGCCGTGGTGTAGCGGCTAGATGCTCGCTTGCGGATCGGAAGGTTGTAGGTTCAGGTCCTGATGGAGACAAGACCAAAAAAAAATGACCTTTGCCCCCAGATACAATCCTGGGAATTAAAGGCGGCTGGCGTGATGTTGACCACACCAGCCACCAAGTGTCGATTGGTTTATAAAATATAAGTTTAGCCCTATGTGCCCATTATGCATGAAAATGTGGAAAAGGGTCCTTTACTTTAAATTTTTTTTATACGGCTGTAAGGTTGAATGGGATTTCCAGGATACAACCCCTCTGATTCTCATCCTTGAGGTAAAAAGTAAGTAAGTAAAGGACCTATATAGACCTATATGTTATAGACCAATCGGCACAAGATGGGTGATGTGGTCAGCATCACGTTGGCTGCCTTTACTTCCCAAGACTGCACTCAGTACCCACTTAAGGCTGGGTCGACCTGGGAGCCAAGGTGGTTTTTTTTAAAGTCCAGCTCCGCGAGGGAGCAAACCCACGACCTTTCGATCCGCCACGGTGACTTCCCATCCTTTAGGTGTTGATCCTAATCTTATAGACTGCAATCCCTAGAGAGAAACAAAATTCAGCAATAAGGATATGTGATTATGATAATCACAATACATAAATACAGCTACGGCAGGTAACTCCTGTAAAATTACCTTTACCTCCCAATGGGACACAAGCCTTCAACCAACTCACATCTTGTCTATTGTGGACTTATCCACAGTTGATTACATTTTGTGGCGCTTTGTTAATATCCTACCATAAACAGGGGAAATCCACAGGGGTGGTAGATAGGCTGCATGCAGTTGTAGGACCTAAGCTGCATGCAGTCGTGTGACCTAGGCTGCACTATGTCGTGGGACATAGGTGGGCTGTGGGGTCAGGGCCAGTTCTAGATGTTTTGGGGGTGGTTAGAAGCACCAGAAAGCCGGGAAACCCAGTCTTACCTCTAAAATGTTGGACTGTCCTGTGACGTCATCTGGGGTATCATCCTTATAACGGTACTAAATTATCAAGGCCGAAAATATATACTAACAGGGCCTCACTCACATTTTAATTGCGGACTTCCAGGGACTATACCGCCACTGCTGAATTGCAGACTATACCGCCACCACCGAGAGTATCTTTCACGCCACTATGCGCGGCGTGGATAGGGGCTAAACTAGATGGCTGGGATTCATGAGCAAATAAAATGAAGGAAGCTGCAGGAGATGCGGTAGCTGCTACTCGTGTGTCTCAACCATCTAATTTAGCCCCAATCCAGCAGCACGTAGCGGCATGGGAGATACTCTCGGCGGTGGCAAAAATGCACAATTTAAGTCGCCGGAAGTCCACAACTGAAATGTGACTGAGGCCCTGTTAGGGTACATTTTCGGCCTCAACTATTTGGGACCATTATTCAGAGGATAGCCAAGATATTAATTAAGAACCGATTGTGTCGCTAAATTCAAAATAAACAATATCTTTTTATTCTTCACATTCACCAGCTGTAAACTCTGGTGAAAGTTCTGGGTATTCATCCACCTATGGACTTCAGTCATGTTACAGAACCTGAGTGTTGCATGCATTTTTGTTTCACAGATCTGCCTCATTTGTATGCAGACTGTTGGTTCCCTGTAAAATGGACATGAATGCAAACTCAATTTCTGGGACAAGATCAAAGTCCAGGTGTGGACAAACAGAACATTTCTTTCATTGCCAGCTGTAATGCCACACTGTGTTAATGTTTTTTCCGGCTATCCTGCGAATAACGGTCCTAAATTATCGAGGCGGAAAATATACCCTAACAGAGCCTCAGTCACGTGCGCACTTCCGTCTTAAATTGTGCACTTCCGCCACCGCCGAGAGTATCCCTCACGCGGCGTGGATTGGGGCTAAACTAGATGGCTGGGACTCACAAGCAGCAGCTACCGCATCTCCTGCAGCTTCCTTCATTTTATTTGCTCATGGTGCCACCTAGTTTAGCCCCAACCCACACCGCTCATGCCGCGTGGGGGACACTCGTGGCGGAAGTTGCCGGAAGTTCACAATTCTAGTTTAGCCCCAATCCACGTCGCGTGAGCGGCGTGAGGGACACTCGGTGGTGGCGGAAGGTGCCGAAAGTTCGCAATTCGGCCGTGGCGGAAGTTGCTGGAAGCTTGCATTTTAAAGCGACGGAACTCAGGAACTGCGCAGTTGACACGTGACTGAGGCCCTGTTAGGGTATATTTTCCGCCTCGATAATTTACGACCGTTATTCGGAGAATAGCCGAGTAGTGTCGTGTTGGTGGTGTTAGTAGTACAGAAGTGTGCTGTTGTAAAAGACTAGCTAGTATTATTTAGTTTTAGCAGCAGTCTGCAGAAGTAAGAATTACAAAAAAAATTATAGTATTAATAATTTATTAAACACAGACGTCAGAAGAAAGAATTAAATAAACTTTTAAACAATACAAACTTATGACGCTAATCTAATATAACTAATTATATTAATAACAATCTTAAGGAACAAATATGGCCATGGGATGAAAAACAAAATTTAAAATAACAAGGGTATAATTTATAAACAATTTAATCAACTTCAACAACAAGGACAATGAAATGGCAATCACATGCGAATTTCCAGAACACTACAGTACAGGATATTACTTTAAAGAAGACTACTATAAATGAAACGTGTTAGGAAAAACAGGCGACAGATAACTGCTGCCATTTCCATATTTCACGATACAATAATTAACCAACTTCGGTATACTAAACAGGAATCATTATCATGGTAAACACCGACCTGAAACTCCGACACAGAAAAACTGCAGTCACGACATTTTGACTTCTTTGACAGATTTGCCAGATTGACTTTTACATGCCAAATTCCTCGCATGTAATTTTGTGAATCGGGTAAACCGGATAATATTTCGGATAATAACCATATAAATAACCATATACGCCATCAAAAGCAGACTTACAAACACTTTGAAGTCACCAACTGGAAAGAAAAGGCAAATCGCAGAGGCGAATTGAAACGATGGAAGTAGGGGGTGGTGATTGTGGGGGGGGGGGAGGGGGGGGGAGGGCGGCCGGGTGATTTTTGAAGCAGAGAAACAATATATATATATATATATATATATATATATAGAGAGAGAGAGAGAGAGAGAGACCACAATATTTTGGGCTGATAAAAGGACATGCCGCTAATATTTTCAGTTTATTTATTTAAAAGGGAAAATTACGCTTTTAGTACCTATCGGATGGCTGGGACACACCGAATATAATTACGATATATATATATATATATATATATATATATATATATATATATATGTGTGTGTGTGTGTGTGTGTGTGTGTGTGTGTGTGTGTGTGTGTGTGTGTGTGTGTGTGTGTGTGTGTACCATAGACACCAAAACCTGCAGACTCAGAACCCTTGAGCGTCCTGAAAAAGCGTGTAGAACTGTAGAGTGCATGCGTTATCAAGACGTATTTGTTTCCTTGCTAGAAACACGCCCATCTTCAGGCTATTTATATCTATAGTTGGCTGTGGTGAGAAATAACAATTCAGGGTTGGGGTCAGAGAGCGTCTGGGTTGATCAGAAAAATGTGGAATGTTCTTTACATAGGCGACGGCACCTAGAGGCTCAGGTTCTTTGAGCCACCACCGACTCCTCTCCCCTTTTCCAACACTTTTTAATTTAAGAGACCCCCATGTAACCATGATGTATAAAATGTTGTTGAGACCGCAGTGATTTCTTAATGACGGTGCCACGACAATTTTGTTTCCATGCTTTTAAAGAGTCAAGTATAGCCTACAGTGATACCAGTATTTGTATATACCGATCGTCACTGGGTGGGTTATGTGGTCAACATAACACCTTGCTTATCTCTGTTTTATTCAACGGATCAACATCATGGCACACGGGTGCACTAACTCCGTTGCACAGGCGAGGATCCTGAAATACTTTGGGTAGATTTTTAGCTCCAATTTTTTTTTCGATTTCCAACTGCCAATGAATTTTTACGTACGCAACAATACACACGGGCGTCCGGTCTTACTACCCAGAGACATGAACAAATTACTAGAAGTCCACGTGAAAAAAAATCCCAGCCTAATGGGGGTTTGAACCCGAGACCTCAAGCACTGGAGGTGGATGCCATACCTCGGGACCACTCAGCTCTCTCAGCATAACACCAGCTGCCTATACTTTCAAGGACATTAGCTGGTATTTATTTTATACCGGGTCGATCAAGAAGCCAAAGTCAATTTTTGAAATATTAAAAAAATCTGACTCTATACAACTATGAACCCTAGACCTTAGGGTCGTCAGGCGAGAGACAAGCCACTATGCCACCACATCTCACGTATATCCCTTAACCACCTACACACGTACAAACACACTGAGCATACAGTGGTAGCTCGGATCCCAAACTTTTCTAGTAACGAACAAATCGGCCCATGAACACAATTTCTGAACACATTTTGACTCGATCAGCGAACAATGTCTCAGCAGACAAACTCACAAACAGATTTTTTTGTGTGTGTCAGGTTTTCGACTCCCGAACAGAATCACGTACTCAGGTTTGGGCGCAGTGAAACCATGACGAACAAATTCTGAATATGATCTATTTTTGTTTTATGGGGGTGGGGAGCTGGGTGAGGGTTGGAGGAAATAGACCCACTAGCAAGCATGTCGTAAAAGGCGACCAAGATGGGTTAACGAAAATTGATTATGTTAGGCCTGAAGGCTTCAGGTACCGAAATTATGTTGTGTTAGGCCGAAGGCTTCAGATACCGACATTATGTTATATTAGGCCGAAGGCCTCAGATACCGAAAATTTGTTGTGTTAGACCTCAGATATCGTAGCCTAGCTGTAAACCAGAACACAAACTACCAACTACCAGTTCAAGGGTTTGCTTGCAAACAGTATTTTTTCCAAATCCTGCCACACTAATTAATATACCATTCACTGGGAACTAAGATACTGCCTCGAACAAATAGGGAATAAATAACAACTAGACAATGAAACAAAGTACAAACTTAAATAGACAGGGATTATGAACAACTGGACAGACAAAGCTACGATCTATTTTGAATAGACAGGGGATTAGTAACAACTGTCTCGGGTAATGATAGTCAACACATGATCTCAAACAGACAGTGTGTTCGTTGGTAACAGCAATCTAAAACAGAGCAGGTTAACTACTACGTTGACCAGACAGTCGTGCGTTACGGATAAAAGCTCATCTTTGTGGCCTGAACACGGGATCTCAAAGTTGGTGGGCTCCAGATATGTAGTGTCAATCCTGGCTATCATCAACCTACCCCAATATCATGGATGAAAACATCTATATAAACTCATTATTGACACGAATAACGCCCTGTAGCCGAATATACTCTTAAATGAAAACTCTTGTTTAAGACGACTATCAAGTTAAAAAAAAAAAAAAACGGATGAGACTCAGTCCTAGGCCAAAAGATTTGCTAGCACCGTAGACGAGCAACATGTGTTCTAGAGGTACAGTCTTGTCTCAGTACATCCTTTGTCGACGCCTAACTTCAGCAGATTAGGCACACATGTATGTCAGACACAGGTCCCAAACATAACAGCAAAGTCTTAAATGACCGTTCGTCAAAAGTCTTACTAATTACGGACCCTTAGGAAAACCAGTGTGCTGGAGCCCCTACGACAAACAGTCACAGGATTGAAATGACAATTGTCGATAATATTAAACATATACACAGATTAGCACAGGGCCAACTATGCTCGTCAGGCAAGTGCCCAGTGGGCTTATGCGTTCAGGCGGGCCTGGAAGCCGTGTCAGAAGCATGCTTTTTTCACACTGTCGTGCTAAGCATCCAAATGAAACAACGTTACAGGTGTTTAAAGTGCCGAAGAAGAATGTGCCTTTTTGTGTGGTCATCGAAATCCCAGACCTGCGGGCTGCTCTTTACTTATATCAGGAGGGCGTAGTCCGCGATGAGTGGGAAGCTCAACATACGGATGTGAGATTATGCAGTCATGAATAGGATGTAACAGTTCCTTGTGAGAGCCCAGGACCAGAGCGTCATGTGTGGGCTCTGCATTTACGAACGCCTCCTTGGATGGCGGAGAATTTCCATGATCTGTCCCAGTATTCCCATGTGATCCTTATCCGCATGGTGGCACTTTGTGTCACCGGGTGTTTATCGCTTGTGTGATGTCCTGCTGTGGTACAATTTTGCGTTATTTTAAAGCTCCACCCCACCTCGATCTCAATATAACCTAAAAGCCGAACGAGTGATTCTCATTCTTTTGTATGCCAAAAGATGCAAATACAGCTTTGCTGTAAACAAACAGAACGCAATTACGTCACTAGAAAGAACAAAAAGAAAAAGAAATCATGTCTGAAATTTCATTATTTTAACAATAGTATTTTAGTAATGCAGTACACTTAAAAGTAGGAGTGACTGTGCTAACGGCTAATTGAAAACTTACTTATGGAATTTAAATTTCTGCGTCTTGATTATTCGAATTCTAGGCACGGCAACTTTTTTTTTTTAGCCATGGCAAATTTTTTTCCCAGGCGGTGGCCGTCACATTTTTGCTCCATTTGTAGACTGGAAGGATATAGTTTCGTCGCCCAGCTTCTGAGTTGAGTGCATGGTGTGACACTGTGAGCTACGAGTGTTTTTCGTTGACACAGGAGCGGAGCAACAATGGGGTGACCCGTTTGCTATGATGCTGAAACTAGGATTACCAGATTACCAGATTCGAATTCAAAAGACAAATGTAGTTTTACCAGCGCACTATCGTTTTTTATTTCGGCTTTTGGGAAAAGGGGGAGGGGGGGGGGGGGGGGGGGGTTAAAATCCTCAATCAATATCATCATCATCAAGTGCCTTGCCGACTGGCGTTGGCGATCATGCCACTCCATAATCCACGATCTCTTGCATCATGTATCAGTTCGTGTGCCGACACACCTCCGTGCCATGCAACAAGACTGTAAAGAATCTTCTCTCGTTGTCTTCCTCTATCCCTCCTTCCACAGATCTTTCCAGTGGTCACAACATGTTCTATTTTCCCTCTTCTCATAGAGGTTGCGTATCCTTTACAGGACGTTGCAGAACCAACCCTAACAGCCCCTGGCTGTTGTGAAGTTTTTCTAGGCAATTTACATCCAGTAGTTTGCCATTGCTTTCTGTACGGTCGGCTTTCTTGATACCACTGTCGAAACCAACGCAAGGCGCATTGCCCGCAGCTGGGATCGAGCCTGGCATCCCGGCATTACGAAGCGAAGCGTTCGCATCGACTTAGCCACAGAGCCGACCTCTTCTCATAACATGGCCGAAAAATTATGACTGTCAGCTTCTGATGTCTGTGATAAGTTGTCTTCGGGCTGCCGCCTCTTTCAAAACCGTTTGGTTACTCTTTTTGGCTGTCCAATGTATTCTGAGCATTCTTCTGTAAAACCACATCTCTGAGGCCTCAAGAAATTGTTTGGCCTGCCAACCGATTGTCCAGGATTCACAGCCATATATTAAAACTGGATGTATATAGCAAGCAAGAATTATTTTTCTAACTCTCAATGACAAGGATATATTGCACAAGATGTTCTTCCTTTTATAAAATGCAGTTTTTGCCTGCACTATCCTGTTTCTTATCTCAGTTATGCATCTTGCATCTGATGTTATCTATGTGCCCAGATACTTAGGAATTCCAATACATGTTAAAAACTCCTTGAACGCTTATGAATATTATGGGGATAATAACAGATGCTATAGCAGAGCTGATACATTTCAATGGGTTCTTCTGTAGGATATACCAGGTTAGTCAGAAATTCAAATCAGCATTCACTGCTCCCAATAATTCACGAATACGAGAGACTAAACGCTGTGAGGCTTTCAGTTTCATGGAAAATGTGTACCAGATGGAGCAGCGAGACAGGAAAATCACACTGAAACCACCTGTCGTTGTTACATCAATCAAAACAGAATCGGATTTGCTAGGCTAAAAACACTTAGAGACATAGGATGAAACTGGAGCACTTATGCTCACGTGCAAGTGCGATGAAGAAGATATTTAAATAAACAATGAACAATACTTAGTGAAAGCTAAAATGCTATATAGTTCAAAGGACGAAGCAAGCCTACGTAATCAATGGCGATTTGCAAAATAAACCATAACACAGATTTAAAAAACAGAAAATATAGAATTGGTTGTGGGGCAGACAGATGGGTACAAGTGTTTATTATTTTAGAAAAGAAAAAAAAAAATTAGGAATGACATCTTTCTCAAAGCGGAGGAAATAATGTCATGTTTACCTGATACATCCATCCGAGTGAAACGTGTTTTTTTTTTTTTCCCCTTCTTCTTCCGTAACGAACAATGTGTGGGCAAATAAAAAATATTGCTTGGGGTTCTCAACAATGAAGTTTACCCTACCGGCACGTATGAACTTTGAAGACAGTTGTGGGGACTCTCATCAACGTTCTAAAAACGTTAGATCTTCTGATAAATACTTCTAGCATTCGGGACACTCCTCAATTTCAACATGAGGGATGGTTCAGTGGAGGGCAGAAACACTGTGTAAGACATCTAAGATTTTAATTTTTATTGATCGTTATAACTTTTACAATCTATAGGCCTATATGTTTTCTTAATTAGCAATTGTAAAGTATCAATATCAATAATAATAATAATAATAATAATAATAATAATAACAACATTAATAATAATAATAATAATAACAACATTAATAATAATAAAAATAATAATAATAATAATAATAATAATAATGAAAGTGAAGGTCTCTTTTCCACGCTTTTAGGCGTATATGGCATATATTTTTATAGATCAATCGGCACAAGATGAGTGATGCAGTCAGCATTATGCCGCCGCCTTTACTTCCTGGAAATGCACCCGGTACCCACTCAAGGTCATTTTTGAACAATAATAATAATAATAATAAAGTAGTAGTAATAATAATACATTCTAGAATACACATTGTTGGGTGTAGGAGTAGGGTCAAATTGATTTGACTTGGGATATTCCGTTTTCAGACCAATATATTACAGAGAACATAATTAGTAACAACAGTCTCGAATGAAGAAAGTTAAAATGCAATCACGACCAGATAGAGCAATCGTTCTCTACCTTCCTAATACCGTGACCCTGTTGTGGTGACCCCCCAGCCATCAAACTATTTTCGTTGTTATTTCACAACTTCAGTGAATATGTCTTTTTCGATGGTCTTGAGCGACCATTGTGTGATAGGCTCGTTAGAGCCCCAAAAGGGTCGTGACCCATAGGGTGAGAACCGCTGAACATACTATCTCGATGAGATGGAGTATTAGAAACAACTGTTTCAAACAAAACATAGATAAGCCAGTCAAAGAATGTACAGTGTAACCTCGCTTAACAAGCATCATTCGTTCCAGAATCATACTCGTTAAGCGAAACAATTTTTCTTATATAAATTAATGTAAAATATGATAATGCGTTCTATGTCCCAAAAAAAAATTTACTCACAAAATGCTATGTAAAACATTTATTCAAATAAAATTATATACATGTTTTAAAGGAGAGTGAATCATCTTCATCTTTTCTTTAAACGCGGAACGAATCCACGCGGAATTCGAAATCAGTTTGCAGAAACAAAAAGTCGAAATAATTATGATACATAGCTAATTATTTTGTTTACTAGAAAGATGTCCAGAGACATTTGTTTTTGCCGACGCTTCAAAATTTGACGAAAATGTGACACAGCATTTTCATTAAATAAATTTGCAACGCGCTTAGCGTTAGGGCGGAAACATGGAGAACAGCTGATTTGAATTTGATTTGATTTAATTCAAATCTCCACCTCCATTCTTAAGCTAGATGTTTATCATATGCTAGGCTCTCCTGCACCAAATGTCGACCATTAACTTTTGCTAAGAAGCCCCAAACACTTCTTTTGCCTCTTGACACTGAACCGTCTGTGTAAATGATCAACCTCTGTACGAGCATTATCTTGAATTAATTGCTGAATTTCCACCTCTGTGGCACCTGCTGGCCAATCTCTGTATTCCCGGCTCAGCATGATTATGACTCTACACAAAGTCTGACTGTTCAGGTGGCACTTTGACCCACTCTTTTCCTCGCCTAATGTTCTAAAGGACGCAAACCTGTCTGATTGCGTCTTCTGCCTGAGCCACCCATGACCTCCTTCTTATCAGCCACTTACCCTTAATTGTACCCAGATCTTCATGCAGAGGGTGGTCTATGTCTGCAGCTACCCTGAGATATGACTTCGCCTGCAGCACCTTGTGCCTACCTGCAACCGTCGGCAAACCAAGGATGTATCGCATACACACCACTGGCGTGTCTCTGGTGAGAACAACCAAGGCAATTATTAATAAAGTACAGACATTCATTAACTGGTGCCTGCGCAGAATAGAGGGAATTAAATGGTAGGATAGAATTACTAATGTACAGCTTTGGGAGAGAACTAAACAGGCTCCAACGGACCAAGAGGTGAGGAAAAGACGCTGGTGTTGGATAGTACATACACTGAGAAAACAGGAAAACAGTATAACTAGAATGTCTTTGCGTTGGAACCCACAGGAGGATACGAATAAAGGAAGGCCAAAAAACACACGGAGAAGAGAGCTGGAGAATGAAGTTAGAAAGATGGGGAGGACATGGGGAGAGCACCATGTAATAGTGAAGGATAGAACGACTTAGCGTGATTTGGTTGAGGGCCTATGCTCCATTGGGGGATAGAAAGGCAGAAAGCCACTACCATTAGGGTGATGCTTCTCAATGTAAGATGCAACAGTTTGCCATGCTTTCAGCATTGCTCTTATTTCGCCAGAAGATGGTTGCTTTTCTGTTACCTCCTCCTCCTCCTCTGAAAAACTTTCCTCCAAAACTTCTTGCTGTGAAACACAATGCAACTCCATAAGCTCTTGGGTGGTCAGCTCTTGGCTGTGCTCTTCCACAAGCTCTTCGATATCACTGTTATCCACCTACAATCCCATGATAGTCGCCAAAGACACAATCTCGTTGACTACAGGTTCCACAGGTACTGCCTCGAACCCCTTAAAGTCACAAATCGACAACGCTCTCCGGCCAAAGCTACTTCCAAGCAGAAGTTAGGGTTCTCTTGGTAACCCCTTCCCCCGCCCTGTCAGTCATCTTGAGGCAGTCAACGATGTGGAAGTGATTTTTCCAAAACTTTTTGAGAGTGAGGTTGGTCACTTTAGTCACCTGAAAACAATGCTCGAAGAATGCTTTAATGTAGGGCTTCTTAAAGTTAGAAATAACTTGCTGGTCCATGGGCTGGAGTAACGGAGTGGTGTTGGGAGGCAGAAACTGGATCTTGATAAACTTAAAATCTTCAGGGAGGTCATCTTGTAGGCCTGGGGGATTCATGTACACATATCAGAATATAACACAAGTTTGAGAAAATGTGTGATCACAAGCCACACTACGATGCTACTGAAACGAGTGCTAAACACAGACTGATGTAACATGCGCACAATTCGGGACTTCCCCTTTCCTCGCCACTTGTTATGCGAAACGTCGCTAGTTAATTAGGCTAGTCATTTTTTTTAAAAACAATTTGTTTTGCTCGTTATGCAAATTACTCGTTATGAGAGGTGCTCGTTAAGCGAGGTTCTACTGTACTTTGGTTTGACAAACATCAGCTAAGCATCTGTGACTACTTCGACATGGTTTCATTGTTGACCATGATGACGCCAAGGAACGAGGACTCTTTCCTGTAACGAAACAATCCCACGCCAGTGATGCAAACCAGTAACTCGTCTCCTTTGTTGAGATGAAATGTCCCTCCTGGTGGGAAGATATCAGAGATTGTGAGGCGGTGACATAAAACATACAAGGCTTACCAACACAGAGAAAACACTGGGAAAAAAGTGGGGGGGGGGGGAGGGGGCTTAGGGGCGAGGGATGGGTTAGAAATAATATTTTCTAGCTAAAAGGTGGAGCCTCAGGGGGCCTAGTCCTAGTTAGAAGCATAATACTTATAATGTGCCAAATGATAAGTAAATACAACAATATATTGTAGAACAATAAATGTTGAAACAAATACTTTCAAATGGAATGTATTGAGGTTTTAAACAACGGATCAACATCATGGCACACCCATAAGTGCTCCGTTCTTCTTCTAACTCAAGTCTGAGTCCGAAGAAGCTCAGCACAGTACACAAGCTCTGTAGCACCCGCGAGGATCCTAAAATACGTTACGTAAATTTTTGACTATAAATTTTGCCCGGGCAACGCCATTAGGCTACTTTTTTTCGATTTCCAACCACCAAGAGATTTGTTACGTGCGCAACAACGCATACGGGCGTCTGATCTCCTTACACAAAGACCAGGGGAAATTACTAGAAGTCTTAGTCCATGTGAAAAAATCCCAGCCCTTACCGGGGATTGAGCCCGGAACCTTTAGCACTCGAGGAGACACCATACATTGAGACCACGCAGAATGACTGTAAATGGCTAATAGAGTTTCAACGCTTTCTTAAAATTATGGGGTGGGGGTTAGAGGGGTGAGCACTCAAAATTTTTTTTTAATTAATATTATTTTAAAATTTCCAAACATTTGAGCGAAAAGTGTTAAAACGTATGACTAAAAAGTTTTAAACAGGCGAGGTAAAAGTTTCAAAACAGTTTTAGTTAAAGTAGCACATGCCGACTTTCAAAACAAATTATCAAAGTACAACATCCACAAGTGATATGTTGCCAGACATCAATCCTCTCTCCTCCAGGGTGCCCCATCTTCGAGGTAGAAAACAGAAAAGAACACAACTACCCCCCCCCCCCCCCCCGGCCACCCCTCCGCCCCTGATTAAAAAGGGCGACAAATTAACTAATTAGGGAGTTGCTAAAATCGATGGGTTGGACCTAAATGCGTAGTTATCGCAACCTGGCTGTTAACCACAACACAACGTGCAATTCGTGTTTTAAAGGAAGAACACAGAAGAAGAAGGAACATATTTCCTCCTTCTAATCTGACACTCCGTGATGGGGTTGGGGCTATAGGATGAACAGAAACATCCTAACTGCGGAGATTTTCTTATGTAACTGGACCGTGATCCAACACATCAACTCAATTCGCATGTGCCACACACGCAGCAACGATTTCCTTACCTCGGTAATCAGTCTCCTCATATGTAACGCTGTCTTCATGTGCTGGGTACGCCATTTGTAAAAGGGCGCCTGAGTTGGCGGGGTTGTGTGGACTTCGTCGGTAGACATATTGAAACCAGCTCTGCAAAAGTGAAATGAAGTTTGGGGATTGAGGGGATGGAGCGTGTGGAGCAAAGTTAAACAAGTGAACTAAAATGAAGTAACACGAAATGAATGCACGAATGAATCAATCAAAACCTCAAATTACTGCGCTTGAGACATTCTCACACGTGTTCCGTCACCATCCTCAGTAGCCAACTAAGTGTCCGACATGCTAACAGTACCAGATGCAACCTCATTAAAAGTCCGCCTTTGTTTCTCCTTCAATGCTGAATACCTCCCAGAACCTCAACTCTCTCCCCCGCCCCCCACCCCCGCTCGCCATTTCCCTCCGTTAAATTAGGCTATCAATACATGGATTCACTGTCTATTGGATAGTCTATTTGATCCCAGACAGCCTTCACCACGTTCGATTTATCATTACGTAGCTCACCACCCAGAGGAGCGACAGCAGTCAACCTATCCGCCCGCTCATTGTCCCACACACCTGAATTCCTGGACAGAAAATCTAGGATATGCTCTTGAACTAAAGCTCAACCTCTTAATTCTTTGGGGGAAAAGGAGATTGGGGTGGGGGAGAGGTGGTCAAGTGAAATAAGCTTTGGTTTAGAGCTATTATGCACGCACGCACGCACGCACACACGCACACACACACACACACACACACACACACACACACACACACACACGATGCTGCTGGCGAGTCATCCAAAAAAGTTCCAAGCGCTATAATGAAGAAATGTCCACTTGGGCAAAAATCCAGGTTTTCATCTAGGAATTATGGCACCCGAACCCCAGTTAATCAGCGTATCAATGCATTTTAAAACGATGCATTTGAGATGTTCGGATTAAAACACACACACACACACACACACACACACACACACACACACACACACACACACACACACACAATAAAACAAATAACATGAGACACAATCTTTAAAAAAAAAAAGTGCTGGACAATTGTCTATAATTACTGATGGATCATGAGGACACCAATTATCAGAAGTGACATTAATCATAATGGAAGGCTCCCCTTCCAAATAAAAGCTATTATTTTTTTTCATCCAAAAGGTAAATTTCTTTCAAAATTGTATTTAATTGTATTTAATATTCGTTCTGCAGTATAATAAATCTCAACGATAAAGCAAGAAAAGCTACTGCAGTTAAGGCTAATATTTAATTAAAATGTAGTTGCTATGATTTCCAAAATACATTTTTGATGGAAATTTTGTTGATGTGAAGGAATAGATAGAAAAATTCGGGGTTAGAAATGGATTAAACCAGTTTTTAGTGAATTCCTATGGGAAAAACAGAATGTTCGTCCTTTTAATATTCGTCTTTTTAAATGTACGGCTTTGTAATTTTTGTCCTTTTTAATTTTCGTCTTTTTAATATTCAACCATTTTAATATACGTTTTTTAAATATTCGTCCTTTTTAACATTCGTCCTTTGGAGTATTCGTCCGTTCTTAATATTAGTCTTTTTTAAATATTCGTCTTTTTAATATTCGTCTATTTTAATATTCGTCTTTTTTAATATACGTCTTTTTAACATTCGTCCTTTTTAATATTTGTCTTTTTAATATTCTTCTTTTTATTTATCGTCCTTTTTAATATTCGTTCTTTTTAATATTCGTTCTTTTTTTAATACTCGCCATTTTAAAAATTATTGTCCTTTTTAACATTCTTCTTTTTTAAAAATCGTCCTTTTTAGTATTCGTCCTTTTTAAAATTAGTATTTTTACTATTCATCCTTTTTAAATATTCGTCTTTTTTATGTTCGTCATTTCAATATTAGTCTTTTTAATATTCTTCTTTTTTCAATACTCGTCCGTTTTAATATTCGACCTTTTAAACATTCGTCCTTTTAGAAATTCGTTATTTTAATATTCGTCTTTTTAATATTCGTCCTTTTAAATATTTGCATGTTTAATATTCATCCGTTTTTTATATTAACGAAAAATTGCATTATACGAGGGGACGTCATTCAAGTTAGCAGAGCATCTGAGAAGGATCGCGTTAAATACACGAATGACCAACAGTGATCCTGAAATCCCATGTCAATACTATTGAAGCATTCTCTTAAAAAAGAGTTGGTTCTGCTAGTTACCTTCGCCTTCACCATAGGCTGTGACTCTCATGCCTCCAATATAGCACAATAAAACACTGGCAAAGAACGGAAAGTGCCACTATATACCTGGTAGGTAAAGTTCTTGGCTGGTATGTTGAACTCTGGACCTGTGTGAATGCTGATGTACACGTAGTACAATCCGTCTGTTTCAATTTTCAGTGCTGAATCCAGAACTTCCACACCGTGGGCGTGTTCAGTGACTGGGTCGTTAACTTTACTGAAGTTCGTTATAAAGTGCTCCTTTCCACCGTTGAAATAGGGCTCTAGAGAAAGTATAAGGTTCACAAATATCACTAGTTGGAGAAAACATTTAGCTGTGTATAATTTAAGGACGTTGCGAAGTGGCCAAGCCGTTTTTCCCCTCTCCAGAATTGGACTCTTCAAGATTAACACCTCAGGAAATAGAATCAATGAGGTACAAATCCCATTAACTCCACTTAACCATATAGCACAGTTATACATGCATAACCTAACCCTTGACCAATTAGAGTCGTGTAGGTGTATCGATGTAAGCACTCTGTCTTCCACTTGATGAATAAGTGTATGATAACTTAGTCCTGACCATTTCTTGATGGTGTCATTCCAGGTTCTTCTTCACCCTCCTTTTCTTCGACTACCCCCAATGTTCCTTGAAGTACAGTCTTTGCAATCTAATCATGTCTCACCAAGCTAGCTTGCGACGTTTCACCACTGCCAAGAGAGGCTCCTGGTGTCCCACAAATTTGTATATTTTGACTCTGACATATTTATTAGTTTTGTGTTCTAAATCACTAATTCGTAAAATGCGTCTGTAGCATTTACACTCGAAAGCCTGAATCATCCTTTCGATTTCCACAGAGAGAGTCCAACTCTCACATTTGTATAAGAAAATATACAATACCAGTGATTTATAAATATTGACAATGATTGCGATGCTGATTTTGCTTTTCCACATTGTATTAAGCTGAGACATCGCGGCTGTTGCCATATCAAGTCTTGTCTTGATCTTTTTGGTACAGCTGCCATCGTTGCACAGTTATACGTATTAGTCATACTCACTTAGAACAAACATAGGAATGTCGAGAAGTTCTCCGTTAGAATTGGAGTGAAACATCAGTGTGTTTTAATCACCACTACTGCTCATCACATACGTCGACTACATTTGCAAATCAGCAAACACCAACAAAAATCATAACATGGGAAGTTATTGTTTTTCGTCGATAACTAGGCAATCTTATTGTAAAACCGTCATCCCCATCACTGTTAGTTATTTTGAAGCCGCACCCTGGCTTTTGCCGGAGGCCCTAAATATATATCCGGGCCCGAAATATGGCCTAACGGGTGAACGGGGATTCCGGGACTCCTCCACGGGTGATCCTCATGGTGTCAATTTGTGTCACCGGGTGTTTATCGCTTGTTGGATGTCCTGGTGGGATACAACTTACATACATACATAAATAGGCAATCACAGCACCATAGCGGTACAGCCACTCTACTTCATGCGACAACTATGATATGAAGATCAACATAGTCAAAGCATGAGTGATGACATTCTCCATAAAAAAATAGAACTACCAATATCAATGATGATGAACATCAATTAAAGCAGACGGACTTTTTTCAGGAGAATTTTTCAGAGGACGCAAGAATAAAGAAAGCCAACAAAGATGCAAAAAAGCCAATCTATTTATAGGTCAAATAGCACTAATCTGAAATGCAAACATGTAAATACGAACATTTAAAAAACATTGTTCGGTTCTTAATTTACAACGTACCCCAAACACGAAATTCCCGTGGAAAATCCACAGCTGACGTGACAGTCCATTATTTCAAGGGGTATAAGTGTACTGTTGTGTGGTGCTCTTTTTGAGTGTTCATCTAATGTCTTCTAACCCTAACCCTAACCCTAGCCTTAACCCTAACCTTAACCCTAACCTTAACCCAAACCCTAACCCAAATCCTAAACTTGGCTGTAGATAAATCGCGAGAAACTACAACCTGAAAACCCTAGAATGTATTGGGAATGTCTCCCGTGACGTAGTCGTGTCGTCAGGGGTAAGTTATAAATTAAGTACCCATTGTTCAACACAATATTCCACCCAATCTATGGATGTCAAACATAGCCATTGTCTTCAGAAGACAGAAGAAAAATGGCTACAGCAGAAATGAAATGTTTGCGCACTACACTAGGTATAAAAAGAAAGATCGACTTAGGAACGACGATATCAGGAGGGGAGTCGGCACAGAACCAGTACTGAACTTAATAGGTCGACAGTAGATGAAGTGGTTTGGCTATGTTACAAGATTGGCATCAGACAGGACACCACATAGAGCATTGTAACCAACAGATAGAACGGTAACAGATCCAGAGGTTGACCACGCAAAACATAGACCGCGGAAATATCGGAGATACTAAAAAGTATTACATACAACTTCCGGTTAAAATGGACGCTAGGCAGCGGCACTGTTCGAAGCAGAGGCACATTTTTTGCTTCTGCTGGACGGTGGCCGATGCATTTTTGCTCCATTTGTAGACTGTATACTGAGCTGAATGCATGGCATGCCACTGTGAGCTGCGGATTGCATTAGGAATGTTTTTTCGACTGTGACCAACGTGGTGGTGTGAATTGTAGATTCAGAAAATGGCGCGATGCCTGTAGTGCAATGTTGGCGGTGCCCGTATGTGATTAAAATTGATCGCGTGGGCAGCTGCTGATCTGTTGGCGACAAGTTCTGCTGTCATCAATGATGAACTGCATTTCTAATGTTGGACTGTTTGTGTTAGCACTTCGGATGGCTACCGTATGCTTTAATGCGAGTGTATGCTAGATATGCAGAGACAGCAGTTTGTCAAATTTTCCACAAGGGACTGTGATAAACATTCTGTGTGTTTTTCGTTGGCACAGGAGCGGAGCAAAGATGGGGTGAACCGTTTGCTATAAAGCTGAAACTAAGACTACCAGACTACCAGATTATATACAAAGCGAACAGAATGTCTCGTTCCACGATTTCTCCCTGCCCTGACGCTGCGTGGCATTCCATGAGTAGAGAAAAGAAGATACTGGGGCACTACAATACGTTTACGTAGCAACCCGTAGTCAAATGTTGATGGATGTGCCAGCATACATTTTTGTCAGATACTTTTGCGGTTTAGGCAGGTGGGTCTTTGAGCCTGAGAATTTAAGGCTGCGTGGCTAGTGCTATCGCCAGGACTGTGCAGCTAAGGATTTTTTTTTTGCCCCCGACAGAAAAAATCCCCAGCCTTACCGAGGATTTGAACCCGGGTCTCCAAAATTCGAAAGATTTAAAAATGCAGAGGTAATTTTGTAAACACCATTATCCCCATATAGGATATGTGGCAACGTTGGGGCTAGACCCTCGCCTGTCGGCTCGAACGTCTTGAGTAAAAATCTGCAACGAGTCATAAATTTTTTCTTTAAAATTGACTTGACTTCCAGGTCAGCTCAACCTTGACTGAGTGCCAGGAAGTGTTCTGGGAAGTAAAGGCTACCAGTGTGAGGCTGACCACGTTAGGCACCGAGTGGTCACTTCCAAAACTATCTCACTACACACCATACCTACCAATATTCTACTTAGGTTACATCATAACCATCGGTAGCCACAATATAGTAGTATTGTATAGTTGAGCAAGGTTTGCTGGATTTGTACATCTAAACAATAAAAAAAAAAAAAAAAAAACTCACCTTCCAAGGCAGACTCATTTGCAAACCCGGACAATATCCTTTTATGAGCAGAAACTGGGACCATGTTAATTGAACTGGTTTCGGGTGCAGGATCTGGTGACATTTGATTGAAAGGGGACAAAAATCACTTTGTGAGTTTACTTAATGGCTGCAATATTTCTTTTTCTTAAAGTCCGTGCCCTGTGGCGTTGGTAGCCATGTCTTTCCACAACCTTCTGTATCGTGTATCAGTTCCGACACAGATGATCCTCCATGCCAGGGTATCAAACTGTCCAGGATCTATTCACCCAGTCTTCTTCTGTCTCTCTTCCCCTCCAGGTTTCCCACTGTCACGATGTATTTAGTACTCTCCTTCTCACGACATAACCAAACCAAAGAATGTTGATTGTCTTCTTCAGATGTGGGCAATCAGTTCTCTTCGTGAGTCAGTTTCTTTCCAGACATCTTCATTACTATTTTGACCTGTTTAGGGTATTCTAATCATTCGTCTATAGATAGTGAAATTAACCTTGTGTAAAAATAGTGGCAGCTAAAGAAAAGTAATGGACACAGAGCAAGAAGACCACATAGAAGTTATAATAACAGCATCAAGAACAGCCTTAAAATAATTAAAACAAGCTTATACAATGCTAAAGACAATACAGAAAGATCCTTACATCCCCACCACCAACTCCACTCCCCCACCCCGGCCTTTTCAACACTTAGGTGAAGTAACACACAACACAAGCAGACACACGCACACGTGGATTTACACAGAGAGACACAGACACACACGCAGATAGACACACACGCAGATACTCAGGAAGACACACACACACACACACACACACAGACAGACAGAAGAAGGAGGAGAAGAAGAAGAAGAAGAAGAAGAAGAGAAGAAGAAGAAGAAGAAGAAGAAGAAGAAGAAGAAGAAGAAGAGGAAGAAGAAAAAGAAGAAGTAGAGAAGTAAGTAAAGTAAAGTTCCCTTTTCACGCCTTTCGGCGCATCGGGCATATGGGCAGAGCGTCCCATATTTTTACAGACCATCAGCACTCTGTGGGTAATGTGGTCAGCATTACGCCGGCTGTCTTTACTTTCCCAGGACAGCCCATCCTGGTACCCATTTTAGGCTGGGTCGACCTGCGACGTCCCATACCACGATAAAAATCCACGCAGCCTGCAGTGGGTTTCGATCGCGGTATGCTGGCTTACGAGTCGGACTCGCAACGGAAGTAGAGAAGGAATAGAGGAAAATGATAAAAAGGGCACCGGTTCTCACGGCAAAGTGTCTAATAGCGGTGTCAGTAACCTCGACAGAGCGTCTGCTACAGTAGCGCAGAAAGAAAAATGATCCCTGAAGCGAGGTGTTGGTGCTGCGTACCGTTTCCTTATTGTGAAGAGTGTGAGAGCCAACTTACCCGGGTCCACTGGTTGATTTTCTACAATCTGTGGTGAATAGGAAAAAGCAGTCGTCAGAATTGCTACCAAAACAGGGGTACAGACTCAAAGAACAAATTTGGAGTGGAGTGGAGGGATGTGAGCTAGTGGGGAAGGGGGGGGGGGGGGGTGGGTTCCCTTGGTACCGTTTCAAATTTAAAGGGGGTCTTGTTTAAGTGTATAAAATATAAATGACATTAATTTAAAATATACGTAAAAAAAAAAAAGGTTGGAGGTTGGAGAATAGCTACCGAAGAAAGTTTTTTCCTCACTCGCCCCCCCCCCCCCTTTCCACCCCTTTTCCAAACGACAGACAGACAGACAGACAGACAGACAGACAGACAGACAGACAGACAGACAGACAGACAGACAGACAGACAGACAGACAGACAGACAGACAGACAGACAGACAGACAGACAGACAGACAGACAGACAGACAGACACAGACAGACAGACAGACAGACAGACAGACACACACACACACACACACACACACACACACACACACACACACACACACACACACACACACACACACACACACACACACACACATACATACATACATACATACATACATACATACATACATACATACATACATACATACATACATACATACATACATACATACATACATACATACATACATACATACATACATACATACATACATACATACATACATACATACATACATACATACACTGACACACACACACACACACACACACACACACACACACATTGAAAGACACTCATAGACACACACACTCAAGGATACACACACAAACACACACGCAGATATAGACACAGACACACACAGGGATACCCAGCGACACACTTAGACACACACAGAGACACACATAGACACACACTTACAAGCACTCACAAAGACACACAGAGACACATACACACATAGACACACACACATGTACACAGACACACAAGTAACCACATACACAGACACACGTACATACACACAGAGACACACACACGCAGACACACAAACTCAAAGACATCCAGGCAGCGACAGACACACACACAGGCATACACAGACACACACACACACACACACACACAGGCACACACAGACACATGTACAGACACACACACAAAGACACACGCGCAGGCACACACACAGAGACACACACACATGCAGACACACCAACTCATAGATATCCAAGCAGCCACACACAGAGACACACACACACATAGACACACACGTATTTACATATAAAGGCACATACACAAGTACACACAAAGACACACACATAGACACACACAATGACGCACACATGCATACACACACAGACACACATTCAAACACACACAGACACGCACAAAGCCTATACAATTACCCATGCAAACACTTATACATACATAGAATCATGCATACACAAACCCACCTACACCTGCATACATATTGCACACATACATTGACACATACACGCATGCATACATACCGATCATACACACCTTATTTAACTATAAACTAATAATGCAATATGGATTATTAGCTACATTTAAGGTGAAATGAAACAAAAACTTTTGCGGTTAATTAAGTAGGGGCTCTTTGTAGTTTTCAGATCGAGTGGAAAAAAGTTCCATAAATGAGCAGCAGAATATGCTAAACTTGTTTTAAATAAATCAATTCTATGTTTAGGCAAATGTAATAAACTTAGTCGCTTGCTTTTCGTAGGATTGGAGTTTATAAATCGGAAAAATGTAATTTGGAGTATTTTGAGATAGGATTTTGTGAATGAATTTGGCCTATTAAAAAATTTAAAGTTTACTAAATAGCAGAAGTCGTAGATATCCGTATAATACTTTTTCGACGTAGGTTTCTATCGGAGACTAGGCACAAGGCCTGATTTTGTAGAGAACACAGTCGTTTGACATTAGATTTGGAGCAACCATCCCAAATTGTGAAACAATAGTTTATATGTGTTTGGATGAAGAATACGTAAAGTATTTTACGTATATTTTCGTCCAGAAAGTGCTGAATTTTGCCAAGTTGATAAACTTGTGCTTTTTTCACTTGTGTCATGGCATGAACATGTGAATTCCAAGTTAAATGGCTGTAAATTGGACAAATGTTTTGTTTTAAACTACATTATCAATAGGTAGTTTGTCAATGATGAGCTCAAAGGGTGGCTTGTGAAAAGCCTATGTTTGTAGCTTTTGCCCATTTGTTATTACCATGGATTTAGTTTTATTTATGCTAACTGACATGCGATTATCTTTGCTCCAGTTTATAAGATTATCTTTTTTTTTTTTTCTGTTAAGAACATTCTAATTCATTACAATTATCATGACTAGTATATATTGTACAGTTGTCAGCAAACAGATCACATGTTATACCGAGATGTAATGGAAGGTCATTAATATAAGCGGCAAAGAGCAGTGGACATAATATTTAGCGCGGAGGGACGCTTATATTTAACTGAGTGAGTTTTGAATAACCATTACTGGGGGAAATTACCCGCTGTCTATCAGACAAAAATGACTTTAATAATGTCACTAAATTATCGTTAGTTTTTAAGTTTTTTAATTTACTAATGAAAATATTGTGATCATCCGTGTCAAAGTATAGTCAACAAATACTGCATAGCAGAAGCTGTCATTTTTGAAGTTAAACTGGCAAGTTGTCTGTCATTTTAGTCTTGGCGATTTAGGAAATTTCCCATTTGTTTCATGGGACAAAATGACTGAAGCGAGTAGGAAGAGAGAAGAGACTTACAGCTTGCAACAGTGTAGACATTTGATCTTGAGTTTCAGCGCAGCACATGTCGGTATTATTCCCGTGTCGCTTGGCCAGCCCACTGACCTCTGGCTGAGTGAGTAGATTTCTGGGCAGGTGAGTGCAATCTATGCATATTTCTGGAAACTTCGCTGGTGGTGGCTGTGAATAGGTTTTGTGTTTGTGAAAATATAAGAGACTAGTAACAATAAAACTAGGACATTTTCTTTCTTTCTTTCTTTCTTTCTTTCTTTCTTTCTTTCTTTCTTTCTTTCTTTCTTTCTTTCTTTCTTTCTTTCTTTCTTTCTTTCTTTCTTTCTTTCTTTCTTTCTTTCTTTCTTTCTTTCTTTCTTTCTTTCTTTCTTTCTTTCTTTCTTTCTTTCTTTCTTTCTTTCTTTCTTTCTTTTCTTTCTTTCTTTTTTTCCTTCATTTTTTTCCTTCATTTTTTCTTTCTTTCTTTCTTCTTTCTTTTTTTTTTTTCTTTCTTTCTTCCCTTGTCTTTCTTTTTTGTATTTGTTTCCGTTTCTTGTCTTTCTATTATTTATTCCTTTTATTCTTCCCGACATGTCGACGTGTGTGTTGTTTTTATTTTTTCCATTTATTTTGCATGGACAGTGCGAAAGCATTGGGGGAGGGAGGGGAGGGGGGGGGGGTAGGTCGGGGGGGGGGGCGGCACATACACTTGAGACCCAGAAACTCACACAGGGAAGCCATGTATATAAATTGCTCCTAAAGGGATTATACATACCATTTTGTTGTATGCGGTCTCAAAAATATTCGGGGTGGGGCGGGAGGAAGGGGGCCTCAAGGAATCTGAGCTCCCATGTTGGGGCTCCTATGTGAAGAACTTTCTTAATGTTATCGATCACCCAGATCAGTCTCTCTGACCTTAACAGTTGTTGTTTCGACCATGGATTTGTAATGGTTATTTTTAGATGGGACGAACGCAGGCACGACAGTTTAATTAAGGAAAGCTGCATTACTGATTATTCTAGTTGAAGTCATCTCCAAGTCAAGTGAAGTGGCTAGACTAGTGTTTAAAAAAAGCTGCATTTAAAAAAAGTATAGGGGGGGGGGCCCTACTATAATTATTGGGGGTGGGGGGGCCCCTACTCTCATTATTAGGGGTGTGGGGAGCTTACTCTAATTATTGGGGGTGGGGGGGGGGGCTACTCTAATTATTGGGGGTGGGGGGGTGGGGAGCCTACTCTAATTATTGGGGGTGGGGGTGGGGAGCCTACTCCAATTATTGGGGGTGGGGAGCCTACTCTAATTATTGGGGGCGGGGAGCCTACTCTAATTATTGAAGGTAGAGGAGGCTACTCCAATTATTGAAGGTGGAGGAGCCTACTCCAATTATTGGGGGTGGGGGAGCCTACTTTAATTATTGGGTGGGGGGGGGGGTCGAAGGACCTGATACCCTCGGTTCTGGCATCTATGGGAGACATGATGTGTCATTTCTTATTGCCATTAAATTCACTGCCAAAAAACTGTCAATTACTGCCTTTATTATACCACTTTTGCGGTGTATGCAGGGAGTCTTTGAGCCTTAGGATTTAAGGCCGCATGGCTAGTGCTGTCGCCACGACTGTGCAGGTAAGAATTTTTTTCCCCCCGACATAAAAAAATTCCCAGCCTTACGGAGGAATTAAAATTACTAAAGGACAATAAATAAAGGTTTGTGTTCATCAAAGTCGTGAAAATATATAAAATGTATTTTTTGTTTTAATACTGTGATGTCCATATATTATGCCTAAAAACAGGAAATAAATGTGTACCTGACAGCTGTTTGTTTCTGGCCTGGTCTTGATGACGATAGTTACTGCTAATAATATAGACAGACAAAGTCCGACGTTCACAGCTGTTATAATCGTCCGCGGGCTGTTGAAAATGAAGGTAACTGGGCAGGTTAATTCTGTCTTGACTGGAGGATAAACATTTATTTAGATACAGACAATTCTGTCTTGATTGGAGGATAAACATTTATTTAGATACAGACAATTCTGTCTTGATTGGAGGATAAACATTTATTTAGATACAGACAATAGTTAGACTTTTCAGGAAGGAACACATAACTAGCAATACTTAGTATTTTTAAGAAGGGAAAATGAAAGGCAGGTACATATAATCTGTAGATTTTGCATAAAGGAACGTGTAAAATAAGGTTATCTGTAGATTTTCGTGAAGGGACAAGTAACTCGTCCGTGACTTGGGCGTTGCGAGTGCGACGCGTAATTCTAACGATCGAAACCCAATGCTTTCTGCGTGAATTTTGGTCATGGTATAGGACTTCGCAGGTCGACCCAGCCTAAAATGGTACCAGGATGTCTGTCCTGGGGAAGTAAAGACGGCCGGCGTAATGCCGATTGATCTGTAAAAATATGGGTGCTCTACCCATATACCCGATGCGCCTAAAAGCGTGAAAAGGGATCTTTACTCTTACTTATTTACTTACAAGTAACTAGATACATAAAATGTGTCGACTGTTCATGAACAAATATACAAGTTCCGACAATTAACTATTGATTTTTTTATGGCTAAGACACAAATGCCATCTTTGAATCAAAGCATGGAATCCAAAGAGACAACCTTCGTCCATGATCTGGCAACTTTTTATCGCCGCCCGATAAGCAGACAACAAACAAGCCGCCATTTTGTTAACTTAGTCAGAGGTACAGTGTTACGTAATCAGCATGAACCAAAACAGCTAACATTAAATTATGTTTAAAACTCAGAAAAGGCGCCATTGCATCAGTTCAATTGATGCGACAAATTTATAGAGACAATTGTTTATCTCATGCACAGTTTTTCAGCTGGTATTCACGATTCAAAAGTTGTGTGAAAAAGATTACTAACGCAACTAGACCTGGCCGCCCAATTTCTGTTCGTAATGAGGAACTCATTGCAAATTTCTGAGAACGGATATAAGAAGATGGTTGTTCGACTGTGAGGATGAAAGTATATGAATTTGGTGTTAATACAGAGACTATTCGTACAATTTTAGTGACAGATTTGGGCAGGAAAGAAAGCTGCATGCCCGTTTGTATTCAACACCTGGAATTTGTTTCTTTTTCATGACAAATCACCGGTTATAAGGGCAGTAGTTGTACAGGAATTGTTTGCCGAAAAACAAGTGCGTGTTCTCAACCATGTACCCTATTTCCCCGGATTTTTCTCCCTCTGACTATTTTCTGTGCCCAAAATTAAAGTTGCCATTGAAAAGACGCTTCGTTGACGATATGTTGACATCTAAAATGCCGTAACATCGACTTTAAGGGCCATAACGACAGAAGAACTACAGAGGTTGTTCAAGTGTTTATAAGATGGTTCCACTAGTTGTATCAATGCATAAAGGGCTTACTTTGAATAAAATACAGGTTATATCTTTAACTATTTATTATTTTAATTTTTATGGAATAAGTCTCATTACCTAATTGTCTGACCTTGTAAAACTAGAAACAGATAATATTTTTACTTTTCACGGGGAAACATGTAACTAGACACTATAATCTAACTATAATCTGTAGATTTTTCCTTATAAAACGTCATACTACACACAGAAACAAGAGTAAGCCTGGAAGGGATAAAAACAGACATTTTGGGAATAAACACGTAGTTGGATTCAGGCAACAGCTAGTGTCTGTCTGTCGCCTAGGAGACTGGCGTGGGTTCATGATGGGCTTGTAACTACTCAAGTGTAAACTATTTGAATTGTTTTTAAACAGTTTATCTCCTAATGTTTCAACAGATTAAATTAGATTCCTTAATATTCTTTTTTTTTTAACATTTAATCTCATTAAGTTCCCATAAATTATATTCCTAAATATTAATTTTTTAACATTTAATCTCATAATGTCCCATAGATTAGATTAGATTCGTTAAATCAGGCTGCACAAATTAACCAGCATTAGCAAAGATGCAAACATGTGTATACAAACGTCACGCATTACGTGAATATACGTGTGTGGTGTTTGGTTTTAACATTCAGTCCCGCCTCTATTTTCCTTTCCTGTCCTCTATACCCCGCACCCCCACCCCTCCCCCAGGACATCACACAAGCGATAAACACCCGATGTCACAAAGTGCCGCCATGTGGACGAGGATCACTCGTGGAGAGGTCCCAGAAACCATATTTATGGCCGGGCTATATTGCAGCCCTTGGCAAGAGCCAGAATAGGGCTTCAAATAACGAAAAATTGCATTTTACAAAGGGATGACAAAGTAGATTATTTGCCTCTAACTCCTGGCTAGACATGATTGCAGACCTTGATCACACAAACACACTCGCGCGCGTCTGTATGTGGGCCTGCGCGTGTGTGTGTGTATGAGTGTATTTGTGTATGTGTGTGAGAGTGAATGTGGTAGATGCATGTGTAGATGAATTCATCACAACAAAGTAAACACAACAAAGGCTACATGCTGCTACTAACCGATCTAGTTTTGACATTGCTGATTTTGCCATACTGGGTTGTCTAAATGAAATAGTTCTCTGATCACCTTCTTTTACTGGAGGCTTCTACTGTCTATCAAGTCAGTCCAAAATAAGGCTAGGAAAAAATGCAGATAAAATTAGATAAGGGAAATATAAACAACAGATAGAACAATATTGTGCAATACTTCATATACATACTAAATAAAATAATTTAAAATGAGGGAGCAAATCAAAGCATCCTTTTTAATTTGACTCAGATATGAATATATAGATTTGACAAAATATACACAACTAAAAACAGTACTTTTTGGGGTTGTGCACCTAACAAATTCAGTGGCAATTGGAAATAAAAAAGAGTAGCATAGCGGCGCTGACCGAGCACAATTTGTGTTAAAAATCTACCCAAAGTATTTCAGGATAGGAGCCTGTGCTCTGTGCTGAGCTTTTTCGGACTCAGACTTGAGTTAGAAGACGAACAGAGCACTAAAGGGTTGCTACCTGCGTGCCATGATGTTGATCCGTTGCTCAAACCTCAAACACAATACCTATAGGCACTGTTTAGTTTGTGTGATCAACGAAACGAAAAGCGACTAGACTCGAGGCTATGTCATTGAGAGGCTATTGATAAGAAAGGGGAAAGGAGGTGTTCACTCATCTTCCAATTAGGCGTCAATATTATATGTTCAAGAGGAACTTAAGTAGAAACGTGAGAGAGAAAACACTGAAATAATATCTCGGTCAAACGGTCATGATGAACTTGATTTTGTACTCTCATTATTATAGCAGTTTCGAAAGTGAAAAACAAACAAACTGAAAAGGACAACAAGAAAAGAAGAGCCGCTGAATTTCATGCTAAAGAGCACAATCAAAAGGGAAGGTTTGAGGTTTGAACTACATATCAACATCATGGCATACGGGTAGTAACCCATAAGTGCTCCGTTCTTCTTCTAACCCAAGTCTGAGTCCGAAGAAGCTCAGCACAGTGCACCGGCTCTGTAGTACCGGGGAGGATCCTGAAATACTTTAGGTTGATTTTTAACTCCAAATTTGTGTGTGTGTGTGTGTGTGTGTGTGTGTGTTGTAAAGACGTTTTGACGGTATTCTAATTCAAAATTAATAAGCTGATACCTTTGGCTGTGTTTTGGTAACTTTTCAAAAACAAAATATCGTATTCCTAAATAAATTTCGACAGCCCTGACGATACCACTTTCTAGAAAAGACCGGCTACCTGAAGACGATGACGTCAACTTTAATCATCTCCTTGTGGGATGCAATTTTTCGTCATTTTGAAGCCCTACTCTAGCTCTTGCCAGGGGCCTCAATATAACCCGGCCATATTTATGGCCTAATGCTATTTATAAAAAAGTCTTCCCCATGTGGGATGCAATTTTTTTGTGTTGAAACCCCACCCTGGTTACTGCCGGGGCCCTGAATATAACCGGGCTATAGATATGGCCATACCGGTTGAAAGCGATTTCTAGGACCTCTCCAACCGCATGGTGGCACTTGTGTCATCGGTTATTTATCGCTTGGGTGATGTCCTGGTGGGGTAGAAAGCCAGTCAGTCAGTCATGACGATAACACTGTGGATATTTCCCAGGAAAGTATAAATAAACTAGATTGTAACACCGGGAAAACCTAAACTGAAACTAAGAAGTAGCTTTTCCGAAAGTATAAAAACTGATCTACTTTTGCACACACACAAATAACGTTCACTGAAAACGTAGACAACCTAGGAATATAGAAAAACAACCAAATCTGTATATCTAAAAAGACACGGGCATACAATAAAATAAAAAAAATCCCTATAAAGAAACAAGATATATCAATATAAAAAGCAAAGGAACCATTTTTTATTTCATGAGTTACCCAGGTTTATCTTTCTGTCCGACGTCATTTTTTAGCAATTTTTTTCCCCAGCGAGACTGTAATAGACGTTTTGAGTCGAGTACGGAACAATATTTAGACATTTTGTGGAGAGTACCAGCCCTTTTGGTATTTTTTTTTTTTTTTCAGCAGAAAAAAAAAAAAAATTACCTGGTAAAACCATATCAGTATTAATACCATATCAATCGGCAATCGATGGATGAAGCTGTAAATATAGCTTATGCCATCTTTCTAATTTTTTTTTTGTCGTCTCACTGTTACCAGGTTGTAGCCCAGTTTCGTGGTTTTCTGTATTTGTTTTGCGCTTCTCGAATAGCTCTTCAATCAGAACGAGATGTTAATTAATTATTCTACAAAAGGTCTATATTTCAGTTCTCGACTTTTATGAATGTTGATCAGTACCAGTCACTTTATTTCTGATATTACTTAAACATCCGTTGTTGCGTAGCAGCCTGACGTCTGCCACCCGGAGTGAGGGTCTCGGGTTCAAATCCGCACCTAGTCGGATTGTTATTCGAAACCTGACCTTGGCTACCATGTCGACCCGGCCTAAAATGTGGGTTAGGTTCCCCTTAATCTCCCCAAATAGAGTTGGTCACTTTTCATTCACAAGTTTGTTGGGCTGGTCGACTTTCCTGAAGGTTACGGCTGTGTCCCGCTCAGTTGTTTGCACTGTTATGTCTTGCATTTACGTTTTCATTCCGAGAAAGAGAATGCCTCTGACATAGCTTGCAGCACTCTCTAGGGTGTTGTGTTAGGACCAGTTTCTCCATGTTTTTGGAGTCTTAAAAGCGCTGGCGTGCTGAAATATACAACACACGATATTAACGGTATTGCGCAACACCCCCGTAGCCTTGTGCCAAGGTGACAGGTTCAGGGACTATCAATCAAAAGTGAGCTAGTGTAAATGGGCGGGGCGTGGGGAGATCAACGTTACTTTTACTAAAATGGGTAGGCTATAGTCCAAGTGGCCTAAGAAATATAAGTGTGGCATCAATGCCCGATGCGTAATTTCCGTAAAACCTGTTTTCTACTTGTTCCTATTTCTATACACCAGTTGGATGTTAGCTAATAATCGTTTTGAAAAAAAAATCTTACCTTTCTCGCGGTCTTTTAACTTTGAACGCAATGAAAATTTTCTGTGAGTTCTTCCCAACGGAACTAATATTGGGAAAACCCAAAGTTGAGCGTGTAATAGCTTGTGTTTCCGAAAAGATAAAAATAGTCGCATGACAGAAACCGTGACCCACGGGAGAGTTATAATTAGGCGCTTGACACAAACTGACGTCGGAATGCGATCGTCATTTTGTAAACAGGAAAACTAGTGGTTCTTTATCGAGAATTGGTAGGGAAATCCCCAGTAGTTCCATAGTATGGAAAGGGGATTGGGGGCGGGGAGGGGGTAGTGTTAGGCTTAGTAGAAGTGGATTTTCATTTAACGTTAGCCCGAACCCATCTAGTCGGCTCTGTGGCTAAGTCGATGCGAACGCTTCGTAATGCCAGGATGCCAGGTTCGATCCCAGCTGTGGGCCATGCGCCTTGCGTTGGTTTCAAAAGTACTATCAATAAAGCAATGGCAAACTACTGGACGTAAATTTGCCTAGAAGAACCAACCCCAACAGCCCCTGTTGTATGGTTTGGTTATGGTTGTATGGAAAAACCATACAACAGGGGCTGCTGGGGTTGGTTCTGCAATTATACTGTAACGGATATGCAACTAACCTAACCTAACCCCTCTTTACTATAGAACTGAGGATTTTGCTACCAAATCTCGAAGCCGGCGTGATGTGGTGAAAATACAGAAAAGAACCACATTATTATCTTTATTTACCATTTAGTATAATATTCATGCTATGCTCTTAAACTAGGATTTTGATAGGTCCTATTTTTGTCTAGAAAACTTACATGGCAGGAGGAGGGGGATCCCAACCCCAAAGTGTTTTCTGTGCTGGTACGCCTGATGCCTGCTTGTGACGTGTTAGACCCGTCACATATTCTAGTAAGTTCCCCGTGTGGGTTCCGGGGCCCTATTATAGGGAAAACAAGAACAGACCCCCTGCCTACCCAAAAGCATGTCGTAAGAGTCGACTAATTGGGAGCTTCCTTTGAAGTCGGAGTGCATCTGCCCAAGAGGCAAGGAACCAACAGTCTGCATACAAATTGGTCAAATCTGTCAAACGGATGCACACGCAACACTCAGGTTCTGGAATAGGAAGAAGTGGACAAACAACCAGAACTTTCCGCCGGAGTTTACACCCGGTGAACGCGAAGAAGAAATAGATATTCTAGTAAGTCAACAGTTCTCATCCTGTGGGTAGCGACCCTTTTGAGGGTAGAACAACCCTTTCACATGGGTCGCCTAAGACTATAGGAAAACACAGTCACTGAAGTTATGAAGTAGCAACGAAAATAATTTTATTGTTGGGGGTCGCCACAACACGAACCGTTTTAAAGGGTCGCGGCATTAGGAAGGTTGAGAACCACTGTAATAAGTGAACTAAAAGACCACATTCCCGCACATGGGATATAGTTGCTGCCAGATTTTTGTTTTACTGACCAAATCAGTCTTCATGGTCAACATCCTGTCTTTACTCCTCACTGGGATTGCTAGGTTTTGTTTAAAACAAATCCTGGAGTGATGACTCCTTTATTTATAACGTTATTTTTCACTTCTTCTTTACGTCCTCTTTTACTGCTTCAGATGTTGACGGAGATATATGGTTTTGGTTCGTGCTCTTCTGGCTGCTTCGACCATAGACACATCGTGGTGCTGTAGAGTTTCTCTGTTATCTTTCGATCATGTTCTTGGTCTACCTCTTGCTCTACGTCCCTCTCCTCTTTTGGTGTATGACTTGAATGGTATAGCATCATAAGGCATTCTCTCTAAGTGGTCAAACCATTCGATTTGCTGTTTTTCAATGTAATGTAAAATTTGGTTCTGTGCCGACTCTATCTCGTATGACCTCATTCCTGATTTTATCTCTTCTGGTCACTGCTACAATCTTTCTCAGACACCTCATTTCCATGGTTTATAATTTTCTTTTATGTTGTGAGTATATATATCTTGAAGCCTCGGAGATGTGGTTTTACAGAGGAATCCTTAGAATTCTTTGAACAGCTAAGAAGAGTAACCCAGTTGTTTTAAAAGAGGTGAGGGCTCAAAGACAACTTATCACAAACATCAGAAAGAGACAGTCATCATCTTTAGTCATGCTATGAGAAGAGAGAAAATGGAACATGTTGTGACCACTGAAGAGATTTGTGGAAATAGACATAGAGGAAAACAGTGCAAGAAGATTCTTGACAGCCTTTGTCGTATCAACACACGAACTGATACACGCAGTTGAAGATCACAGATTGTGGAGAGGCATGATCGCCCTCGCCCGTCGGCAAGGCACTTGATGATGATTAGTGTCCATTAGGGCTACCACCTCTTTACAACAGTGTATTCCCTCTACAATCTTTGTAGAGGGAATAATGATTTCTGGGATCCGTACAAAGGACGACATGGATCCCAAATCTGACTGACAACATATATAAGTTTTGGGGCGTTCAATCAACAGTAATACTGGAACTGATAAAAAGATGTGGACGACCTAAAGAAACCTGGGAAAAAACAGTAGAGGGGGAAGAAGAAGGATATGGGATATCGTAGGCAGAAAAACATGAGACTAGCGGCAATAGAGATCACTTGTGAATGCCTTACCCGTCAACAGTGACATGAAAAGGATATAGATAAATCTGGTATAGGGTAAATCTAGTATACCTTGTGCAGTTGCAGTACACCACCAAGTGAGGCTAGTCCAGCCAGCCTATCCGCCTGCTTTTTCCCAAACGCACCTACATCGCCAGGCAAAATATTAATGTGACTCTCACCACCTATGACCTTTGACTGATGCGCCCCATTCCATATGAAGAAAACCTGACTCAAACTTCCTGTCTATAGTTATAAATGTGGTCATATCAAGATACTTGAGAATGTGGGCAAAATAAGTTTACAGTTTATAACTGATAGATCAATGTCAATGGATTTAGTTATATCCCATAAGTCTCATTCTCTCGGCAGAACAGGATAGCTGCCTGCCAGAAATGTCACACAAAGCAAAAACTCTGCAGCTCCAATGACGATTTCTATAAAAATTACATTCATAAACTGAATGACTTGGCCCATGGAATGAACCCACAACATTCAGAGCATAAAGGAAATGGTTTAACCATTCAGCCACGGACGTCCAACCCCCCATTGAATGTTAAAATAAGAATTATCACAGCACTCAGGACAATTCTATAAGTGCACGGACCCCATTTTTAGCAGCGAGCAAAGTTCCAAATCCAATGGCACCAGTAACAATATGTTTGAATATCCGTCTCACCTTTCTCTTGAGTGTTGAGCGTCGGCCAGATCCCCAGGATACTCCTCACAGCACCATTCTCCTCACACCGTGATGATCTATTTGTGCTTCAGCAATGTTCACTCACACCCAGAGGACCATTACTACATCTAGCTTGGCCTGCTTCAACTCAGCACCAAGTGGTGTAGAACCAGCCAGTCGATCTGCCTTTTCATTTCACCAACACATCAGCATGGTCTGGAGTGTCGAACCAGCCAGTCGATCTGCCTTTTCATTTCACCAACACATCAGCGTGGTCTGGAGTGTCGAACCAGCCAGTCAATCTGCCTTTTCATTTCACCAACACATCAGCGTGGTCTGGAGTGTCGAACCAGCCAGTCGATCTGCCTGTTCATTTCACCAACACATCAGCATGGTCTGGAGTGTCGAACCAGCCAGTCGATCTGCCTTTTTATTTCACCAACACATCAGCATGGTCTGGAGTGTCGAACCAGCCAGTCAATCTGCCTGTTCATTTCACCAACACATCAGCATGGTCTGGAGATGCTAACTACCCAGGTCATCTAAATTGATGCTTGCCACTGTAAATGGAGCATACCTGCCTCCACCTTTCACTCATTCCCAGAAATGTGTGAGCAAACCAGAATAACCCTGTAACAACACACAAACTAAACAATGTCTGACAAAAGAAGACAGAACATCAACACCAACTTGTCGCAGTTTGTTATTGTACTAAAAGAAACAAGCAGGAAAACAATGATTTCTGATGTACAATTGTGTATGAAAGAAATTCAGCTGCTGGCCTTTACAATCAGATCATGGCTGCAACTTTACAAGCTGATCAGGGACTCATCTTCAAGTTGCAATTCTGTCAGTTTAATTTCATGCTTTCTGTTGAAAAAGTAAAAAAAAAAAAAGTTAATGGATTTAGTGAAGAAAGTACCAGTAGATGCAGAAGTTGGTACATCAAATAAAAACACAGAAATCTATATCACCCTTTTTCTTTTTCTTCTTTGCATTCACCAGCTGTAAACTCTGACGGAAAGTTCTGGTTGTTTGTCTACTTTTGGACTGCAGTTCTGTTCCAGACTCTGAGTGTTGCGTGTGCATCCATTTTACAGATCTGACTCAATTGTATGTAGACTGCTGGTTCCTTGCCTCTCAGGCAGATGCACTCCGAAGGAAGCTACAAATGAGTCGACTCTTAGGACAGGCTTTTGGGTAGGCAGTGGGTCTATTCTTTTTTTCCCTATAACAGGACCCTGCAACCCACACGGGCAATCACCATATTTAAATTCTGAAAGAATATTGATTAAACAGTTACTGGGACAAAGTGAGAAATGATACTATCAGGCAGAATATGTGGAAACAACACCATGCACCAAATTCACAGAGATTACATGGTCCTGTAATCTCATTAGAATGCAGCCATAACGACTGCCAACACAGGTGTTTTACACAGGAGAAAATCTGATGTGAAAGCAAAAGGTGACCCTAGGAGATGATGGACTGGTGACATTAAAGAGCACTGAGAATGAGGATTTAGGGCTGCATGGTTAGTGTTGTCGCCACAGACTGTGCAGGCTAAGATTTTATCCTCAGAAAAAATACACAGTCTTATGGGGATCTCCATACAAACTGCAATTGTGAGCTGAAAGGCACAGACATGGAACGAACCCGCGGGAGGCAAACGGCTTTACCACTTCGCCATGAAGACCCCAAAGAAGGCTATGTTAACTCTGTAGTAATGCATATGACAATATGAAATCTGCTAGACCATAAACTGTGCAATATTTTGTTTGTGTTTTCATTAATTTATTCATACACCTGAGGTAGCCAGAAAACACTCACTGCAGACTCAACAATTACCCCAGGAGTTCTTATAAAATACTGCAAACACAACAATTACTTCAGGGGTACCTATAAAATACTACAAAAACAACAATTACTTCAGGGGTATCTACAAAATACTGACTGCAGACACAACAATGAGCCCACAGAAAATACTTACTGCAGAAATATCTCTTGTGTGTGCTGCACTTTGGTGAAGTTGACAACGATGGCACATCGTGTCTTGGCAGGGTCAAACAGTGGTAAGACATACTTGAGGCCCACACGTTCTAGATCCTCAAGCTTCACCTGGGATACTCTGTCCAACATATCCCTGGAGATACAAGACGGGTAACTTACCACTCAGGCACAAACAAGCTTTGTAACAACGTGTCTGTCTAGTTACATCTTCACAACATTTGAAAACTTTAAAACACAATATTCAACTTGTCAAGTTGCATCTACACTGTCTAGTTACATCTTCACAACATTTGAAAACTTTAAAACACAATATTCAACTTGTCAAGTTGCATCTACACAACACATTAAACAACTGTGTATGGAATTACCTTCATTAATGTCCCAGGTATGCTGGAGCTGTGAGAAGTAAAAGAGCTGATAGACTGGGAGATGCAGCCTTATTTTTAGTCAGCCATTCCAAAGATCTCACCAACAGTGTTAACACCCTAGAGAGAAAGGACGACTGGTGGATTCTGGGAGCACTGCATCCACATTGTTGCTAAAAATGTGAGAATCTGGAGCAAAGACACAGCCAGACACGAGAGGCACACCAGAAATACAAGAAGTCTTGTCAACTAGCATAGGGCTGGTATTATTAACCACAGGATGCAGATGTATATGTGAAGGGGAAATCCTAGCATCTATGAATGTGTCTGGAGTACCGGGACGATAAATCTAACTCATAACTCAAATTCAACAACCAGTCAAGACGTATCTTCACACCACCACAACATAATACTGCCGCTTATTTATTTCACAAATCACATCTCTGTAACTAGACAGAGCACAATAAAATCTTGGCTAATCAAAAAACATCACTGTAACATTCTAATCACATACTGATCAGTAAATGGAACAGCACATGCACTAATGGAACAAACACTAGCAATGAGAACAAAACAACAGACACAGTAATTCAAAGAACAAAAACTAGCAATGAAATATCAAAATAACACATAGACAGCAAACCAAAGAGTGACGATGAAGATGAATTGGTGATTACCAAACTACTGTCCACCAAATACCCCCATATACTCACTGATTTGCCTCCAAGGCGATCTCACCTCAAAGGGGCACACCCAACCTCAACTTAACGTGAGTCCACAACACAAGACGCCTTCGGCCCCACTCCTGGAGTCACTGGTAGCTTTTTCATAATCACCGCGGTTATGTGCCCACACTTTGGTCATAACCTCTACATAATAACTGACTAGAGACACTGCCCCGGCACACTAATTCTACCGACCCACAGTCACAATCAGCCTCCAATGCGATAAGGGAACACATCCTCGAAGTTGGATCACAAAGAGATGTTGGCCGTTAAACGACTTGTCTCCATTAATTACATTTAACTGGGGCATTTCGAATTATACACTAAATTCTAAGGAACAACCTAGGCTTTCTCCAGAATAAAATAATACACATAATTACTGCTAAAATCTCACATGCCTTAACTCGCTCAGACCGAGGGGCACTAACTAGACCAAGCTAACTTTCAGCTCAGTTACTAGTCATGCATGGGTCTTGCAAAATGCATGTATCCCTGCAAACCACTGTTAGCCTTGAAAGTCCAGAAACACCTTTTTCCCAACTTCGTGCACAGCGCGGACCTTTTGCACTCGTCTCTGCCATCATCATCATCATCCAGCACCTCCATGACCGGTGCAGGCAATCATGCCTCAGACGCCTGGTACAACTGAACAGCAAAATGAGTTAGGCATAAAACACAGGGAAACATCAAGCATACATACTTGGGGTATGAGTGAGGCACTTGCTGGAAGTAGGAGAGGAGAGACAGTTCCGAAGATTTGAGGACAGTCTTTTGTTCTTCCACAAGCTCGAAGATGAGGCTTGATTTGGCTGCTTCCAGTTCCATCTGGGAGAATTCTTGTTCACCAGTCAAGTACTCTGTCTGTGGGGTATACAACATAAAGTTTAGATATTCTCTCTCAGGTACTCTGCAGAGTATACAACATACAAGTTTAAATATTCTCTCTCAAGCACTCTGTGAGGTATACAACATACAAGTTTTGATATTCTTTCTCAGGTACTCTGTCTGTGGTGTATACAACACACAAGTTTAGATATTCTCTCTCAGGTACCCTGTCTGTGGAGTATACAACACACAAGTTTTGATATTCTCTTTCAGTACCTTGTCTGTGAGGTTTTCAAAATACAAGTTTAGATATTCTTTCTCTTTCTGTCTCTGGTACTTTGCCCATGGGTATTTGACACTGTTTGTGTGCGAAATCACTGGGGACTGTAAAGACTTAATGAAGCCAGGATTTTGTCGATATCTGGGAATGTAAACATTTGGGGTCGTTGGAAGACAGCGGAGAAGGGGTCACTGGGGAAAAACATGAGTCTTGAGGACGTCATGTACATTGTGTGATCCATGTGGGTCGACAGCACAAGGGTTGTGAACCCTGAATGTTGGTGAGAAAGCAGGATCCACGTGTAACTGACTGCTGGTTGAAAGGTCATGTGACAGAATCAGTCAGCAGCTGTCAGTTTGACTATGTATGTGGACGTTTTTGTGCGTAATTGTTTGAGTCCAGTGGACTGTGTATGTGAGTTTTATTCCGTGGTGGATCATGAGTAAGAATAGTTCTGTCCGTGTGGTTTCTAGAATGGACTTGTGTCGTGTGGCCCATGTGTTTTGGGGTCGACACGGTAGCAGCTTTGTGGCATTGGTTAACGGTGTCCTTGAGTGCAGACAGGGTGCTGGGAAACTTTGTGCATGTTGACCAAAGTTGGAATGTGACAAGGAAGCATTGGAGGCTGACTGACAGAATGTTAGTCAGTGATGCTCCAATGAGTGACTGAGATAGCAGACGGGAGGTCTGGAGTTTTTCACCAAGAGGTGCATCTTTCCTGAGTCCTTGGGGCAGAGTACTTCAGAGAAGGAACTGTCAGAGGACTGTCACTACACACCATATAGGTGTATCTGCACGATCGGGTGGGAGTTGCCCGTAGCAGAGAACTGGGATATAGTTCGCTGGGGTGTTTGTCCATGTCTGGAGAGCCTGCCGATGTAAGTATTTAGGAGGCTGTAGTTGAGCTGACAGTGTGTCATCGATCACCCATTCATCTGCATCGCCAATGTGTTTGTCCTTAATAAAGAGACTGATCGCACTACAGGTTCAAACTGGGTTTTGTGTAATATGTTACAGTACTCATAGACAATGTTTGGGGTTACCTAAGGACATGTGTTAGCTTGTTATGTGTGTTACCTAAGGACATGTGTTAGCTTGTTACGTGTGTTACCTAAGGACATGTGTTAGCTTGTTACGTGTGTTACCTAAGGACATGTGTTAGCTTGTTACGTGTGTTACCTAAGGACATGTGTTAGCTTGTTTTGTGTGCCTTGGTCATAGTGGTGTTCTTGTTTGGGTTGGCCCTCCTTTACTCCAGTTATAATCACTATCAGCCATGTCAAGAAAAGTGGGCGGCATGGTTTGTGGATAGAGGGAATCCAGGGTGGAGGTGTGGAAGACAGACATTCATAGAATTTATATAAGTTTATCCCCTAGATACTTTGCCAGTGTACGGTGCATCCCACCACCACACGTAACAGATATATAAGTTTAGATGTTCACTCTCGGGTACTCTGTCTGTAGGGTATTAGAAATTAGATATTCTCTCACAGAGCTGAGATATTTTCTCTCACACACTGTATGCATTTTTCAACACACAAGTATAAATATCGTCTCACAGGCACTCTGTGGGTTATGCAACATACAAGTATTGAACCTTTTTCACAAATTAAAAATTTACATCAAGTAAATAGTGTAATGACATGCTATGAAACACTGAATTCTCTCTCTCTCTCTTATAATACTTAGGATATATCATTAGAACTGTTGTCTCTGTATATTATATAATGACAATATTGAGGAAAATACTGTCTGCGTGAAGTACTTACTACGAAACTTTCTTATGACAGTTATGATGATGGAGCAATGGATGTCTACTTACCACTATAGCTTTTGCTTCCTTGTAGGGATCCTGAATGTAAGTGGCTTTGCTCAGCAAGAAAAACAACAGACCAGCCTCCACATCTACATACATGCTGTTGAAGAGAAAACAAAATTTGAAGATTAGAACATAGTCTCTGCTGTTTAGAGGTTAGTGAATGTGTTCGACAATTTCACAATCCTCACGTATCAGATTCTGATTTCCTTGAAGGAAGTTAAAAAAAAAGAAAAACCATTTTTGTGGCATTCAGCAAGTGGTATGAGAGTGGCACCGTGGAAGAGATTAGGGCCTCATGCAATATTCCTGCATTGCAGCAGCCAACCTCTACTGTGGAAATGGCACACAAAAATAAAACCATTAGCAAGGACAGCAACCAACAACACCAGAACCCTCTCTGTAACTGTAAACTTTAGATTACAATAACCTGTTACAGGGTAGAGGTGTTACAGGGTAAAGGTGTTACAGGGTGACCTCGGCTAACAAAGATCATTTATCCAGAATCACACCCGTTAGCAGAAATTTGATTTCCCATAGGTTTCTGTTGATTGCTAAGAAAATTCAGCTCACACATGGCCGTGTTATGCCAGTGCATGCATCCACTTCTTCTTCTTCTTCGTCCACCGGCTGTGAGATCCGGCAGACGGTCCCGATTAATCGTCCGCTTGAACTTTTGGCTTTTACCTGAGTTTTGCGTGTACAACCGTTTTACTGGCTTTTGCCGTTCCCTGCCTCATGGGCAGATGTACTCCGACTTCGAGGGAAATGCATCCACTAAAACATCTGTCTGCCGAATCTAAATTCGAAAGGGGACATGGAAAAACAGCGTAAACTTTGTTTTCTGAACAATTCATTAGCCGTGTCACTCATTAGCCCTTTTTAGATAAAAATTATCCTGTCACCACTGGGAACGGAATCAGAACAGCTTTAGCCATGATAAAACTATACATCTTTATGATTGTAACCTTACATAAGACATACTTGTAGTTGTAACTTAATCCTAGGCCTCTGATCCGTCTCCACATGGGCCCCTCGCACTGAGTGAAGTACTGCAGCAGAACCATCAGTGCCGGCAGGTCAGGGTGCAGGAAGTCAGAGATGCCAGGGACGGTCTGCATCATGAACGAGGACTCCACCTCCTTGATGCCCACAATAACATGGGGGTTGGGGATCTGCTCTCGTGGGATGGCTAGCTCAGAGGTTCTGGTCACATGGATGCTGGGGAAGAGAGAAGGCATAGAAGAAAGAATGCAAGAATGTTGTAGAATAAAGAGTGTCAGAATGTCAAAGAAGGCAGAGTGCACGAATTTTTTAGAAGAAACACTGAATCAATGATGTAGAATTGAAGAAAATGAGAATGAATGTTGCAGAAGAAAGAGTGAATAATGTTGAAAAAGAAACAGTAAATAGATGCTGTCGAAGAAAGAGTGGACTGAATACTGTAGAAGAAATATTGCAAGAATGATGTAGAAGAAAGCGGCAAAAACGCTGTAGAAGAAATAGCAATTGAACAATGTAGAAGAGTACGAGAATGATTTAGAAGAGTGCGAGAATAATGTAAAAGAAACACTGTAAGAAAGGTGTAGAAGAAAGAGTGAATGAAAACTGTAGAAGAAAGACTGTTGTAGAAGAAATAGTGAATGAATGTTGTAAAAAAAATACTGCAAGAATGTTTCAGAACAAAGATTGCAAGAATGTTTGTACAACAAACAGTACAGGAATGCTGTATGGTTAAAAAGACAATGCAGTATTCATAAACACAATAAATCATCAACAAAACTAAAACACAGAAAGCCTCAGAATGAACAGCTTAAGCAGGATAACGAGACCATGTCTCTGGGATTGCGTACTCAACAGTAAAAAACAACATAAGAATGAAAAACTTGGGATGGCCAAGTAAACCGTGCCCCTGTGGCCACACACTCAGTAAGAGTAGAGAATGCTATAAGAATGAACAGGACTGAGCAGGCTCGGGAAATTCTGTACCTTTCATTCCCTACTCTGGAAATTACGTTTTAAAAAACCATTAGCTTTTAATCGGTTAAAAAAAAAAGAGTAAAGGACCCTTTTCCAAGCCTTTAGGCGTATAGGGCACATAGGGCTAGACCTATATTTTTATAGACCAATCGGCACAAGATGGGTGATGTGGTCAGCATCACGCCGGCCGCCTATACTTTCCGGGGCTGCACCCGGTACCCACTCAAGGCTGGGTCGACCTGGGAGCCAAAGTCATCTGTAAAAAAAGTCAGGCTCCGCCAGGGAGCAAACCCACGACCTTCCGATCCGCGGCAAGCTTCTAGCCGCTCCGCCACGGCGACTCCCTTTAACTGGCTAGCAGCTGTTATAGCCAACAACTAAAAACTTAGCAACATTAACAACAAAATTATAATGTTACAACCAACAATTATAAACTTTCATTCCCTACTATGATATTAATTTAAAAAAATTAAAAGATTTAACTGGCTAGCAGTTGTTATAACCAACAATTAAAAATCTAACAACAGTCACAAAAATGTATAATTTATAATCAACAACTAAAAACCTGGCATATTAACAACAAAATTATAATGTTACAACTAACAATTATTAACTAGCAAACAATAACAAAAAGGTATGTTACAATCATCAATTAAAAAAACTAGCAACCAAATCTTAAAAAAAGCAAACCTGGATGGCCGACCTTCCACAGGGGCATCAGGTAGGAATGCTTTCCAAGGGCTGGCAGGGGATACTCTGGCAGCCAAGTTAGACACATTACATGCCAGGTGCACTTGTATATTGTTGGGACAGGTGAGAATTTTCTGTAGTTCTTTCAAGTCTTTCAATACCTAGAGGTCAAAACATAAATTTGGAAAATTGTTCAACACTAATTACATCCTACACATGAAATGCTGCAACAAATGACAGTGAAATTTTATTTATCTCTGTTAAAAAATTATTATAAATGTGGAGTTATATGATGGATACTGATCAATGTCAGAATATGAATTATTTATGCGATGGATACTGATGAATGTCAGAATATGAGTTTGTTATGCGATGGATACTGATAAATGTCAGAATATGAGTTATTTATACGATGGATACTGATGAATGTCAGAATGTGGGTTATTTATACGATGGATACTGATGAATGTCAGAATGTGGGTCATTTATACGATGGATACTGATGAATGTCAAAATATGAGTTATTTATGCGATGGATACTGATGAATGTCAAAATATGAGTTATTTATGCGATGGATACTGATGAATGTCAGAATATGGGTTATTTATCAGATTGAAGGAGACCTGGGTTCCTATCCTCGGTAAGGACATGACGGTGTTTCCTAGCGAGTGCAAAAATAAACAGCCTAACTACAGTTTGTGCTGGCTGCACTAAATCATAAGGCTCAAGATCCCCCTGTCCAAGCCGCCCTAAAAGGTGGTAGTATAGGCAGCAAGTAGTGGGTTTTTTTTTTTTCCAATTACGGCGACAGTTTAAAAAACAATCAGACAAATGCTCACAAATGATAGATCTGGAATAGACAGTGTTAGAAGCTGATAATATATATTTACATCTTCTTAGCCGGAAAGTTCTGGTTGTTCGCCCACTTCTGGACTTTAGTCCTGTTTCAGAACTTTAGCTTTGCAGGTACATCCATATTACTGATCCGGCTGTGGCGCGGTGATTTATGTCACAGGCGTGAGGGGAAGTTAAGCCCAACATGACGTGTATAAGGAGATACTCCGTACGTCACTCGGGCGCCAGTCCTTTACTATCCTGGTTGTACGGAACCTCACGCAAGACCCCTACAGCACGTCCTCGTCGTGCGCCACGGATAATGTCTCAAATGAGCATTAACAGAGCTGTCAGGGGATCTCGGAGTTTGGCGGCCCCCAGAGGTGATGTGTCCTTGTGGCTCTCATCAGCCCGCCCCCAAACGCTTGGGTGAAAATGTTATCAAAACTCATTAGGAACATGAGTAGGGTTGACAAACATACAGCTAAAATTACAACCTTTGGTTAAAAGACTGCTGAGTAAAGAGATCATTGCTCACTGCACATCCTCTGTTAATTCTCAGTGTCGTCGTCACCGCGCTGAGGTACAACCACAACAGCAACCCTCCATAGGCTGGTCATCCTTGTACATCCTCGGTTGGCCCTCAGTGTCGTCGTCACCGCGCTGAGGTGCACCACAACAACAACCATCCATAGGCTGGCCATTCACGTACATCCTCGGTTAACCCTCAGTGTCGTCGTCACCGAGCTGGGATACACCACAACAGCAACCATCCATCGGATGGCTAAGCCTAAATGTCCGACAAAACTAGATCATACGGATCAAAATCTGACCATCAAAATTTGCACTGAACTGAAAAAGACCGAATATCCACACCCAAAGACCCCACTCGCCCGAGTGTTGGGACAAAACTGATAACGATGCGCCTGATTCAGGATGTGAAATTCTGTCAGGCTAATGCACCTATCTGTGTGGTCACAGAAGTCCAAAACCCACGGGCTGCTCCCCGCTGACTTCCAGAGGGCGCAGCCCATGTCGAGTGGGAGGCCTGATACGGTTGTGAGGTTAAGCAGGCATGTGCAGGACGTGACGATTCCTTGGGTGAGCCCAGAATCAGAGCAATATGTGCCGGCTCTGCATGCATGGAAGCCTCCTTGGATGGCGGGGAATGCCCATGATCTGCCCCTGCCTTCCCTTGAGGGCCAACTGTTCCACAGGGGGCTGCCCCAAAGGGGTACTCTGGGGGCAATACCTGCGGCGAAGGAGACAAAATGGACACCACACAAATTAGGCAAACTTCTCGACCCACACAAAACAATGGCCACAGTCACCCTAGAAATAGGCCTGACGTCTTCCTTCGAAGTCGGCGTACAGCTGCCCAAGAGGCAAGGAAATGAAAAACGGTTGTACACGCAAAAATCAGGTCCAGGTGAAAGCCAAAAGTCCAAGCGGACGATTAACCGGGACCTTCCACTGGAATTCATAGCCGGTGTTCGATAATAAAATAATAAACTGATCCGGCTTACTTGTCTGCAGACTATGGGTTCTTAAGTAGGCAAGGCAGTGTGTGTATACACCCCCCCCCCCACTCAAAATGGGCCCCGGAACTCACAATGAGATAACATATCCTTCTGTGTTTAACTAGATTCATCCTTACTGAGGACTGAATCCACCCAAAAAAATTCAGTGACATTTAACTAATACTATTCCACACTTGCACCTCATTATTCATTACATGATCCTTTTATCAGTCTTAAGCAAAATTTTGAATGAGACAATGTGGGTCCAGGACCTAAGTAATCCATCCTCCCCCCTTCCAGCAGCAGTCTGATTACACATCCACCTTACCTTTCCTCTGAGTGCAGAGTGTCGGCCCAGATCATCTGATCACTTCCTGCTGCATTCTCTCCAGACCATAATGATCAATTCATGCTTCGACACTGACACCACACTGACATGAACTAAAACACAGCAGATCCCCAACCAGAAGAATGTGAAACTCACCTGACCAGGGTTTGAGTCCAGTTTGCTGATGAGATCTGACAGAAAAGAAGCCTGTCTCAACATGGACACAACTCGCAGGTTGGATTCTGAAAATGGTCAAATGTGCTGTTACCTTCACAAACAAAACCACACTTTCATAACACACTTAATTCTAATTCAACAGCACGTTACCTACACAGACAGAACAACATTTTCATAACACACTTAATGCTAATGCAACTTCTTGTTACCTGCACAGACAGAACCAGACTTTCATAACACACTTAAACTAACGCAACAGTTCTATATCTACAGAAATAGAAACACACTTCTATTACAAACCTGATGCTAACACAACAGCTCTTTACCTACACAGACAGAACCACACTTTCTTAACACACTTGACGCTAACGCAACTGCTCGTTACCTACACAAACAGAACTAGACGCTAACGCAACTGCTCGTTACCTACACAAACAGAACTAGACGCTAACGCAACTGCTCGTTACCTACACAAACAGAACTAGACGCTAACACAACTGCTCGTTACCTACACAAACAGAACTAGACGCTAACGCAACTGCTCGTTACCTACACAAACAGAACTATGCTTCCATGACAAACCTAATGCTAATGCCACATTTTATAACAATACTTCAAGGTGAAACCTCCTTCTTTTTCAGTTATTTCATGTTCAGGTGCTTAATCCACTATGTGCTATAAACAGGGAAGCCGTCTCTTTGCCTCTCAGGTTTCCTCAGAGCTGTGTTATTTTCGCAGCTTCCCCAGAAAAGGATGATCTTGCAAGACATGTCTGGAGTCTTTTCAGCATGACGACTGTGGCAGAAAGTTGTCTGCCTCATATCTAATTCATACGAGTGTTTGCTGAGTCTGCAGTGTCCACAACATAAGCAAAAATGGTGAAATCTGATTTAACAACATTACGGTTGAACCTGATGTGATAATACTTCCAGTTCACTACCAGTTAGTTGTGTATCCTTTACAGGACATTGCAGAAAAAACTCCAGCATTCTTTGGTTGTCTGTGATGTTATGATTTTACTGGCCAATTTTACTTTCAGTGGTTTGACACCGTTTTACCTAATGTTAATACAAGTTCCTGGTATAAACTCCAGCATTCTTTGGTTGTCTGTGATGTTATGATTTTACTGGCCAATTTTACTTTCAGTAGTTTGACACCGTTTTACCTAATGTTAATACAAGTTCCTGGTATAAACTCCAGCATTCTTTGGTTGTCTGTGATGTTATGATTTTACTGGCCAATTTTACTTTCAGTAGTTTGACACCATTTTACCTAATGTTAATACAAGTTCCTGGTAAAAACTCCAGCATTCTTTGGTTGTCTGTGATGTTATGATTTTTCAGTAGTTTGACACCGTTTTAACCTAATGGCCAATTTTACTTTCAGTAGTTTTACTTTCAGACACCGTTTTACCTAATGTTAATACAAGTTCCTGGTATAAACTCCAGCATTCTTTGGTTGTCTGTGATGTTATGATTTTACTGTTGTCTGTGATGTTATGATTTTACTGGCCAATTTTACTTTCAGTAGTTTGACACCGTTTTACCTAATGTTAATACAAGTTCCTGGTATAAACTGATGCAACAATTAAAATTTCCAGTCAAAAGATAAATTTGGAAATTTGTTCAACACTAATTACATCCTACATATGAAATGCTGCAAAAAATGACAGTGAAATTATAAAAGTATTATTTATCTCTATTAGACAAATTATAAATGTGGAGTTACATGACGGATACTGATGAATGTCAGAATATGGGTTATTTATGCAATGGATACTGATGAATGTCAGAATATGGGTTATTTATGCAACGGATACTAATGAATGTCAGAATATGGGTTATTTATGTGATGGATACTAATGAATGTCAGAATATGGGTTATTTATGTGATGGATACTAATGAATGTCAGAATATGGGTTATTTATGCAATGGATACTGATGAATGTCAGAATATGGGTTATTTATGTGATGGATACTGATGAATGTCAGAATATGGGTTATTTATGCGATGGATACTAATGAATGTCAGAATATGGGTTATTTATGCGATTGATACTAATGAATGTCAGAATATGGGTTATTTATGTGATGGATACTAATGAATGTCAGAATATGGGTTATTTATGTGATGGATACTAATAAATGTCAGAATAGAAAGAATGGAATGGAAGTACAGACTGCGAGCTCTATGTGACACATAACAGTACAACAAGCTGGTGATGAAAAATATCAACGATTTATAGTAACTCAACATAAGGTGGGAGCCGCCGTAGTCTAGCAGCTAGACGCCTACCTGTGGATAGGAAGGTCGTGGGATCGGTTCCTGGGGGAGGAAAGGGGGGGGGGGGGGAGGGGGGGTGGGACTTTAAATAAAAATGACCTTGGCTCCTAGGTTCACCCAGCCTTGGGTGGGTACCAGGTGCAGTCCTTGGAAGTAAAGGCTGCAGGCGTGATGCTGACGACATCACCCATCTTGTGCTGTTTGGTCTATAAAATATAGGTCTAGCCCTATATACCCAACATGCCTGAAAGGCGCGGAAAAGGGTACCTTACTTCACTTTTATAATATAAGTGTTATTTCCACTCCTTGAGTCATTCTGGATAAATGGTGCCAGCTCTTTACTCTTAAACAACTATCAGCCTTTGGTAGTGAATTTTGTAAATATCACGCTGGCCAAGTTTACATTCCAGAACTATTCTGGCTTGACTGACCTAGAAAACATTGTCTATTTGAAATTTTGCTGGGAAGATATGTAAGTAAGATAGGAGGCGGTCCCAATGGCAAAATAGGTAAAGCTGTTTGCCTCGCACTATGAAGGTCGTAGGTTCATTACACAGCTGTGGCGTTCAGTTTGCGAGAGCAAATTTTTTTCAGAGAACCATGCTGATCATCACCAGAACTAGTGTTCGTGCTTTGTCCTATGCTCTAAGCAGGCAGCTAGATGTTCTGTAGAGAGACCAAGCCAAATGCAATTAAACCCTGTGCAATGAAGTCGATCCTCTCTGACTTCAATTTATGAATAAAACAAGTACCAGGTTGGAAACAGAGCTCCCTTAGCAGTGTTCTCATGATCTTGCTGCCGCTACGCTTCGCCGTGGAGGTCTCACTCAGCTGCTTCTGTGCTACAATCTTCACCCGGTCGGCAGTGAAGCAGATGTGAAACAACAAGTCTCTGGCCCAGGACACAGCTGTCTCATACTTGGAATCTTCAGCCTGTGAAAATAAGAAAATCAAACTTGAAGGCAGGCTTAAGGTTGGTTAGTCGCAATTCCAACTTCGTGCAAATAGGTCTCCCGATGATTGCCCTGTTCCTGTGCCAGAGAAAGATCAACATAATGCCTATCAGTCTTTTGTGAAACAAATTGAAATGCTTCTTCTTTTTTTGTTCACCTGAAATAGATTATTCACATCTGCAATGTTGTCTTTAGTATGAACTTCACTGTCTTTTGTGATTCCCTCAGCGACCCGCAAAGTTTGGTTTCAACTGGTGTTTCTCTTGGCCAGATGTTTTGCCTTGATATGTTGTATTTGAAGATAACATCATAAATACAACACAGACAAAATATACCCTGACTACAGACACACAAAAAAAGCAACAGAGAGCATCCTACACAAAAAACCCCATAATACATACCCTGATGGTCAAGGCAAACACCTGAGGGAAAGCTCCACACCGCAAGTGTTTAGCTCCAGGGAAACCCGAACCAGCTCCACAAAAGCAGGTGTCGATCTCTAGCTGTGCCACCACCTCCTCATAGGGCATAAGCACTGTGTGGTGAGGATAATAATGTTACAATCACACCACAAACATGTGGCTCTCAAGAAGAGGAACTAAACAATCAGCACTGTGTGATGAGGATAACAATGTTAAAATCACAAAGCAAACATGTGGCTTCAGGAAGAGGAACTAAACAACCAGCACTGTATGATGAGGATAACAATGTTACAATCACACTGCAAACATGTGGGCTCTCAGGAAGAGGAACTAAACAACCAGCACTGTGTGGTAAGGATAACGTTAAAATCACACCGCAAACATATGGCTCTCAGAAACAGGAACTAAACAAATTCAGGTAAATCAAGAGGAGATTTAAAAATGCTGGTGCTGGAGAGGGCACACCTAAAAAAACCCGACATAGTATAACTAGACTGTCTGTTCATTGGAATCCACGGGGCAAAAGAGATAGAGGAAGACCTAAAACATGTTAAAAAAGAGAAATAAAGACAAGGATGAACAATCTGGGGACGATATGAATGGACCTGCAGTAGTTGGCAACTGATTGCTATCAGAGGGCCAAATAAAGGGCAGATGCCGCAGAAATGAGGAAACAGAGAGAGAAGAATCTGGACAGTTTGACATCATGGCATGAAAGTTCATCTGTGTCAGAATGAACTGAAAGCACACAAGACAGAAGGTTGTGGACGGACATGACTTCCAATGCCACACAGCAAAGACTATAAGAATAAGAAGCGATTGCAGAAAAATAAGATCACCCAGTAAAAACAGTTGTAACCAATCCTCTCTGTAAGCCATGCAGTGTCTGCTGTTTTCTATTATGTCAGCTACCAACGTTATTTCTTAACTCTTTGAGTCCCAAGGAACGCATCACACGTTCATAGGTTACTGCTTAGAAGCCCGATGAACGCATGATGCGCCGATTTTAGTCTCTTTTGACTACCCCTTGGGCCTGTGATGCTAAACCCTCTGGGACTCAAAGAGTTAAAACAGTGTTTAGTACAGAATTATGATAATGGAGTTTTAATGTACTGCTAAAGATTGGCAGGTTAATTACATTCATGGCTTTCAAAACTATGACAATGTATATGATCATGATAGAGTCTAAAATACATAACCAGGGTCAAAGTAAATAAAAATGTTCTATCACATTTAGTTTCTTCATTATATTTCGCAGGCAACAGTAAAGAAGACAATATAAAAATTAATTGCACAGAAGGGAAACAGAATGTTGAATCATGATAGTATAACAGTGTATAACACACCCCCTTACTTTACACTGCACTGAAGAGACAGTATCAAATAATTATATAGAGATAAAGGAGAATTGTGAACCATGACATTACATAACATGTCCTGAGTGCAATGATTACAACTTGAACTGATCTTTTACAGTGTACATGTAAAAAGTATTCATGAACAAACTGCACTGATAGACACGAAACAATCTTGAAAAACCAAGTTAATTAAAACACTGGGAAAAAAAAACGTAATTTATAGGACTTCTAAGCAATGTGATCAGTTTTACTATTAATATTGAGGTTATGGTTTTTAGCCAGCTGGCATTACCAGCGTTTTCTTGATGAACCTGGGACTTACAGGAATCATCAGTAAAAGTAAGGGAGGGGCTGCGTGGACTTGAGGCATGGCGTCCGCCTCGAGTGCTAGAGATTCCAGGTACAATTCCCGGTGAGAGCTGGGATTTTTTCACGTGGACTTGGACTTCTAGTAAATCCCCCTGGTCTCAAGGTAGTGTGATCGGAGCCCACGTGCACGTAAAGAATCCCTTGGCAGTTGGAAATTGAAAAGAGTAGCCTAACCGCGCTGCCCGGGCAAAAATTTAGAGTTAAAAATCTACCCAAAGTATTTCAGGATCCTCGCCGGTGCTACAGAGCCTGCCTGTACACTGTGCTGAGCTTCTTCAGACTCAGACGAGTTAGAAGAAGAACAGAGCACTTATGGGTTACTACCCATGTGCCATGATGTTGATCTGTTGTTCAAACCTTGAAACCTCTAAGTAAAGGACCCTTTTCACATCTGTATCAGCCAGGTCATATGATAGTAAAGTAAGTAAAGGTCACTTTTCTACGCCTTTAGGCCTATAGGGCATATAGGGCTAGACCTATATTTTTAAAGACCAATCGGCACAAGATGGGTGATGTGGTCAGCATGACGCAGGCCCCTTTTACTTGCCTGGGACTGCACCCTGTACCCACACAAGGCTGGGTCGACCTGGGAGTCAAGGTCATTTCTGAAAAAAAGTACGGCTCCGCCAGGGAGCAAACCCACGACCTTCCGATCCGCACGCGAGCATCTAGTCACTATGCCAAGGTGACTCCTGGGTAATATGATGCCAGACTCATATTTTGTGTGTGTGTGTGCGTGTTTTTTTTGGGGGGGGGGGGGGGGGGGCTATAATTTATATGGACTTCATAAGACCTGTGGTTAACATCCTGCTGGCCACCTTGGCTTCTCGATACATTTCCTGGTGGTCAGTTTAGACTGGACAGACCTGAAAGCTAAAGGTCAGTGTTTTTAAAATTTGTGGGACCTTCAGGGTGTTAGGCAAGCATCAAGCTATTGTGCTAACCCAGCTCCTGGTCAACTGTGCCTTGATTGCTATTGTGCTAACACAGCTCCTGGTCAACTGTGCCCTGATTGCTATTGTGCTAACACAGCTTCTGGTCAACTGTGCCCTGACTGCTATTGTGCTAACACAGCTCCTGGTCAACTGTGCCCTGATTGCTATTGTGCTAACACAGCTCCTGGTCAACTGTGCCCTGATTGCTATTGTGCTAACACAGCTCCTGGTCAACTGTGCCCTAATTGCTACTGACTGATCAATGACCATGAAAACAAGCACTTTCAACTACAGTGAGCAAAGGACTCTTTTAAACCAGTGGCACAGTGAGCAAGTTCATAGTTGTATAGACCAAAGGGTGATGTTGTCAACACCATGATGGACATCTTTATTTCTTAGAACTACTTTTTCTTCATGTTCACCAGCAGAAATTTCTAGTTCATCCACTTGTGGACTTCTATTAAACACCCTTCATTAGTCAACCTTTATGACACGCTTGTTAGGGGAGCAGTGGGTCAACACCCCCCCCCCCCCCCCACTACAACACAACGGGGCCCCAGAGCACATTTTAGGTTGGGTTGACCCAAAGTCAACTTGACCGCAGTTTCAAACCCAAGACATTCAGATCAGCAGGCAAGAGTCTAGACGCTATAAAACAGCACATAAGAAGATTAATTTCAGATGAGAAACAAAATACTAGAATAATCAGAGCAACAAAATGTACAATTCACTGGAGAAAAATCTTCACATTACCTCCATTTCGTACAACAGCACTTTCAGAAAGTAGGTCACTGTACAGGGGCAGATAATATCTCAATCTCTGTGGCAACTCACAGGAATCCAGCAGTATATTTAGCTGGAATATATGAGATGTCATCTTAGTGGGTAGAAAGCACTGGCATCTCTTACCTGGCCAAAACGCTTGACATTAATATCTAATGACACCAGCAGGACCACTCATATCTACAAGTTAACTCATATGGATTTTGTTGGCCCACTATACATGAATATATTACATCAGCTAGAGTGGTGGCTCACATAAACATAACACCTATATAGCATCAGCTAGATTGGTGCACACATACATTAAACCTTCGTGACATCAGCTAGCGAGCTCAGTAATGTACATTATTTATGTGATAACAGCTAGACTGTTGGTCCTCATATACAAATGATCTATATGACATATCCATGAGACCTATCAGACAGCTAGACTAACTCATTTATACAAAACATCTGGATAATCAGCCAGATTCGTGTCCATACAAACATACCCATATGAGATCAGCTAGCCTGGGGAGCTCAACAACTAGACTTTTGGCCCACATATACACATGTATATTATCATCAGCCAGATTTACCCAGACGTACATAAACACCTGTGTGACAGCTGGTACTGCTCACTAATTCATAACACCTATATGGCATCAACTAGACTAATAGCACAAACATACAAAACACCTATATAACATTAACTAGACTAACCTATGAGTCAGCTAGACTGATTCACATATACTTTTGGTCCTCTCAAATGGCAAGGTTTTAGATAATTTCCCCTAGTCCAAATACTTCCGGCTCTCTCAGAGTAGCAGTTAATTTTTTTTTAGTGATAGTAAAATACCTTTAATCCTCACAAAACCACAAGTTTTGGCCTCTCCCTTAAAAATATTTTCGATCTCAAAAAGGCAAGTATTCAGAAAATCTGGTAAAATGATTTTAGTCCTCTTATATGGCAAGTTTTGATAGTCTCTCACAGTAATTGACATTCCTAAACAAAATTTAGATGAATTTACAATCACGATACCTTCCACTGACATACTTTAGGTCAGTCATTAGTCAAGGCATGACTGCAGACGGGTTGCTCCATAACTCTTCTATTCCTGTGCTAGCAAAAATCACGCAAAATGTCTGCCACTGTCCCATATTAAAAACTTATCAGTTCCAGAAAGAGGCTGCTAAAATGTTACAAAGAACCTGTTCTGCTGTATGGCAGCAAATCTTGGAATGTCAGTGAACAAATTAGGAAGAATTTGGAAGCAACAGGGATGTGGTTTCTGAGACGAATGTTACGAATAGCTTGGACGGCCAGAGTAACTAACAACGATTGCTTGAAAGAAGCTAATGAAAGTAGATCTCTATATACAACAATAAGAAAGAGACAAACACTGTAAGTAAAAAAAAAAAAAAAAAAAGTAAAGATTCCTCTTCAGGCCTTTAGGCATATTAGGTATATGGGAAGAGCGCCCATATTTTTACAGACCGTCGGCACTATGCGGGTAATGTGGTCAGCATTACGCCAGCCGTCTTTACTTCCCCAGGAAGACAAAAACTGTTCTTTGGCCAAATAATGAGAAGAGAGTCACAGAAACATAGTGACAACTGGAAAGATCAGGGGAAAAAGAGGTAGAGGTAGACCAAGAGAGATGATGCTGGATGTGCTGAAACGATGGCATGGGGGGATATCATCAAGAGAGCTGTTCCAGGCAACCAGGGATCGTGATCTGTGGAGATACATGAGCACCCACGCCAGTTGGCAGGGCACATGATGTTGATGATCAGTTTCAGCAACTTACTGAAACTTTAAGCTATTTTGTTTAACATCACAAGCTGCAGATCCCCAACCCCATACTAACAAACAAATTTTTTTTTTAAATCACGACACAACGAAAGGGAAAACTTACTTCAACAAAATTGGTGTGGATGTCATCCAGCATGAAGCGGAACGGCAGGTCTGAGAGAGGGAAGTTTTTGTTCGTGTCTTGCGTGCTGCTGTTGGCAATGTTGGTGCTGGGGCTGATCGTGTGCAAGATGATGCTCTCTGTACTCGGGGGTTGTATTTTGTCGTGGACCGACTTTGGAGCTGGGCGCTGCAACAAATAATTGTTAATGAACTACAACCTGACACATCAATGCTGGGGTATGCTGTGGCCAGCAAGCTTGCCTGCCAGCCCAGTGGTCAGCTGTTTAAATCTCCTTTGGGGGTGAAGATTTTCTCAAGTTGACCTGGGCTCCCAGGTTTACCTAGCTTAAAATGTGAACAAGGAAATATTCTGGGAGATAAAGGCAGAAAGTATGATACTGACTACATTCTCCATTGTGTTGACTGATGTATGGAAATACAAGATTAGCATTACATATTCTCGACTTATGACCCTTGCAACTTACGGCCATCAGCACTTATGACAACGTAAAATAAATAAATAAAAATAGTCAATAAAGAAAGATTACTCGTACATTGGTAGGGTCAAAAAGTTCTCAGAACTGATGCAATTAAGTACATATGAACTATAACACAGGTTGAAGTTTTGTGTTTTATGTATAATTTTTATAACACGTCTGAATAAAAATAGCGTTGAAAAATATAAATTCGGCTGATGACCAGTTAGTCGAAATGGAACTTTGTAGTTAAGCCCAGAAAATCCTGTAAAAGGGTCCTTTATTTATATTAATTCTAAGCTAAAGTTTTTATTTAAAGTTGAGACCACTTGACTTTACTGTGTCAGGTTTTATCCCATGGATCTCTGTAGAAACTGCATTTGTAAACTGGGTATGTTATTAACACACTTGCGAGCCCTACCCAGAGGATAGGGATTTCAAAGGTAGCCATTAAAGAAATCTTACACTTTAAAGTTGTAGCAACATAATGGTTTACATGCTTGCTTGCCAAGACAATGATCCTCCATTTTGTGATCGTTCAATTCTGTGGTACCTTTTTTATGTGGCAATTTTTTTTAATTGTGATAGCTAAATCATACAAGTCAGAACAAATGTTCCTATTACTGAGACCAAATTCCTGGTAAACAAATGATAACCAGAATACCCCCCCACCCCCATTACAAAACAGAAAATATAATGACTATGTTCACGTAAACTGACTAACTACTGCATGCCTAACTAATGTTCGAAGAACTCACTGAATTTTCCTCCTCAGCTTTCTCTACCAGTCTCTTGCATTCTTTCAGTCCCTCTTCTCCAAGTTCTTCTTTCTGTTTCTCTATACGCTCCTGTTCCTCCTTCCCCATATCAGCTCCAAGATCCAGGCTTGGCCGCCCAATAATCTAAAGAAAAATAAAATGAGAGCACATACAAGAAGAGAAAGACAAGATATGGTTTCTGGAAAACAAGAAAACAGTTTCCTTATTCACACTGGTAAAGTTGTTTATTATTTTTTTCTGCAGCATTTCAGTTCAAAAAGTAAGAGTCTTCGCTTCAGTGACTGAGTATGAGTCGATGACTCACACATATAAGTTCCCAGAGGAAAGTTGCATGATCTCAAAATGTCTACTTAACTCGCTTGCAGGTGCTGCACCATAGGTTCTTCAAGCTGTTCTGACAGTCTGCATTGCTAGAGTGAGTGATTGGGTCTTTAAGCCGATTTATTTACTTATTTTGTTCTGTTAATTAGTTTGTCATAAGTAGCAGAGAAACAACGACTTTGCAGCCTGTGATCAAGACCGGCTCCAGCTGACGGGCCTGCTAATGACATCACTGGATCGGGCTAACGATGCGCTAATGCAGTTGTTCTCAAACTGGGTACCGGGGCACCCTTGGGTGCTGAGAGTGTATGCCAAGGGCGCTGTGACAATAATCAAGAAAAGTCGGCTAAAAATTGTGAAATTATTAAAGAAGGCATGTAGATACTTAAAAGTTACAATTTAAGTTGTCTTCCCTCGCCGCTGTCAAAAATAGTTTATTTCTTGTTTGAGAACCGCTGCCTTAATGCATCGTTAGCCCGACCCAGTGATGTCAGCAGCACGGTAAGTTAGCTGGAACCGGTCGTGCTGTGATTACCACATGGTGATGAAGGATAGGGGGAGTAAGTAATCAAGCTGAGGGTTTCAGGCTGTATTGCCAGTGCAGTTACCATGACTTGGCAGGTTAGGATTTTTATTTTGCCCCTGACAGAAAAAAAAAGTCTCTTGCTGGGGATCGAACCTGATTAGAGAAGAACACTTCTTTACTACTGGACAATCTGTGTAGGTTGTGTAGCCTGATTCCGATGGAAACAAGAACAGACCCGCTCTTCCTAACAAGGATGCTGTAAAGTGATAAAACAGATTAGCTGAAATTGAATATTGAAGGCAGAAATGGAAAAAATATCACAGCCTAGCTGTAAGCCATAACACAATATGCCAACCATGCTGTTAAGGGAGAATGAACGCAGAAGAACTATTGTGTGTGTTAACCCAGATATAAATGTTAGCTGTAAATGTGCTGAATAAGTACCAAACTGTCAACCAACATGGGTGGTGGTGATTGAAAGGATGTGAGTTAGTCTCTGTTAGCACCATACACCAGATATGCTTTGCTAGCCTTTCCCGACAATATGTTCCATTAGGGTGTAGGGAGACAGGGAAATCACAGCTCATGGAGATACCAATTAGGATCAGGGGTGAAGTTCCTCCTCCTCATAGCACAAAGCCTGAGCAGTATTGTAGAGATCATGTGTTGCCCATGCAGCAAATCCCTCTCACAAACTGCTAACTCCCAAAACACAAATTTAAAAATAATTTAAAAAAAAGGAATACAGATACGTTGGGAACAAAGCAGGCTGCAGAGGCTACAGGATGAGAAGGGCAGTACTCTGTCTACCTGGTGGAGTTTCCCATCCTAGACCCGCTTCCAACAAAGCTAAGGGATGACTTGCTTTGTCACAAAATTAAGTATTAAAGATGCCTTTTTTCATCCTAGGATAAGAAAAAGGTTAGAAATAATGACTAAAGGCATTAGAAAGTCCTTTATTTCTGGAAAACAAGTCAGAGGCAGACCTCAGCGAAGACGGATACAGGACACAGAAGATGCACTGGCTATGAAAACATACAGGGCCGGATAGCTGGCTGGAGCAAGAGAAACTTTCAGGCGTGCCAAAACAAGCGCAGCGTTATGTAAAGGACCTGCTAACTGATAATGACTATGATATGTGGCTATTGAATCTGTTGTGTCCTGTTTTCTCTGTAAACAATAGCTTGTCCAGTCCTGTCGCAAAAAAAGTCATCTTGTGGTCGAAACAAGGGATTTAACCAAAATAAAACACTAACCACAACTCTGGGTGTGCCCAAGAAATACTTCTTCAGGAGGTTAAGCCAAAACTCTTCCGTCTCATTCTGCATCCGGTCACAGAGGTCAACAGTGTTTAGTCTGTTTTTGAGCTGTAGGACACATGCCAGTCAGTAATGATAATATTTAATCAATGTTAGAAATCATATCAAAATCATTCACTTTAAAATTGCGTGATTACAGCATAAATCATGTCACAAGCACTGACATTCAGGCAGTTATGCGCTACTAGTTATTCCCTTGTGAGAATGCAATTTTCCAGTTATTTTGAAGCCCCACCCTGGCTGCAATATAGCCCGGCTATAAATATGGTCTAATGGCTAAACGCGGTTTCTGGGACCCCTCCACGGGTGATCCTTATCCACGTGGTGGAACTTTGTAACATCTGGTGTTTATCACTTGTGTGATGTCCTGGTGGGGTAAAAAAAGACAGATATATAGATTCAGGCACAGCAGTATCAGAAATGATATATCACTAACATCAAGACGTAGGCTACATCACAGAATCATTACAGCACAACTGACTGCAAATCACAAGTAATAACTCCCAAGTAATAAAACAAGATGGAAGCTGCATTAGAAAACAGCAAAACAACTGTCACTGAGATATAAAAAGCATTAGAAGAAAACAAAGATACAGACATGGGCAGAGAGGACAGGGCTAACTGAGTCCTATACATGCAGATGTTAGACCATTACAATCTGACTTTGTGCCGTGTGATACAAGGAACATACAGTGAGAGACAATGTAAGAAGTGCAGCTGAACCTCCTACAATACAAATTATACATTTCAAAGTGTTCAAAATCCTAAATTCTTCTTCTCTGCTTTTTGCCTTTTAACTTTCATCAAGCAAAATGCCCTCACCTTTGCAGACCATGACTGGATGAATTTTTCAAGTAAAGTTTTCTGTGCAATGAGTTAGCCAATTTCAGACCAACCCTTCTCTGTCAACACTTACAATGTAAATGGTAGGCTGCAGTGTTACCATTTTTTACTTCCATTAATGCTAGCCACAGTTCCAACTTTACAGCAAATGTGTCCCTTCGTAGTTGTTCTGCTCCTGTGACACAGCCAAAAACCCACACACCTAATGTTCATTGCTGTCACTTGTTGGAAAAAAAAGAAAAACAGACTGCAGTCTCGGTAAAGCCAATGGCACAAAGACACATTAAATGCACAAGGCAGCTTTAACTCTTTGAGTCCCCGGAGGTTTAGCATCACAGGCCCAAGGGGTAGCCAAGAGAGGACGTAAAATCGGCGCATCATGTATTCATTGGGCCTCTACGGTAGGAATCTATGAACGTATGATGCGTTCCTTGGGACTCAAAGAGTTAAGAAGTGCTTTCATTATAGGTTGAGTTTACACATGAACTGTCCTAAATTCATGCAGCTAAAATACTGTTAAAGCTAGGTGCATATATTTTACAGGATATTGCAGAACCAACCACAGCAATGGGGGTGGGGGGGGGGGGGGGGGGGGGGGGGGGGGGGGGGGGGGGGTGGGGTGGGTGTGGTGTGCCATTTATGACTTTACTAGGCAATGTGACATTCAGTAGTTGCCCCTGCTTGCTGTATACTTACTTGTCAAACATCATATCTCTTACCAAAAAAAACAGATACTCACATCTTCCTCATCACTGCCATACAAAAAGTGTCCGATGATAAAGAAGGCTGTTGTGTCATAAGGCATGTACTCCAGCTGCATAGAAAGAAACAGAGAAAATACCATATACAAATAAGTACCACTCCCAGTGTCTTTGTGGGCAGGAGGAAGCATGGAGAGGAAGAATACGGGTAACAATTAATGCATGCTGCTTTATAGTCTGTTATGTGTAGGGGTGTTTTCAACGGCAACAAGAAAAAAAATGGAGCTATGTTGGGACTTCAGTACCACACAGCCCCTTAACATCCTGTTTAGATGCAAAAACGCCTGCCTGATATACGACCTTTGCTTGGAATACAACATATGTGCTAATACTTGTAGGAGTCAAAATTAGTCACATCATGTGTTATCTTTGTTTATATGTCTCGAGAGGCGGATAAATGCCAACGACTCTGCAGAGGAATATCCCCTCAACTAAGCGCAAACAAGCCATAACAGCATTGACTGGAATGGCCAGACGGTCACATTTCTGAAATATCCTGGGGAAAAGGTAGAATCACGTTTTTTGGAGATATTTTTTATAGTAAAAATCAGACTTGACAAGCCTCAACCAGGTCCAAGTAGTGAAAACAGACAGAAAAAAGCAAGAGAAAAAACACATAAATTTCAGATTCCTGAAGTTTTATTGGAAGATGACTCTCTTTTCAAATAATAACATCTTCCTCCTTCCTTCTCAATATCTTAGGAAAGTCAAGTGAGGTTAAAAGGTTATTCATTTAATCTAATTGCTATTGCATTTGTGTCTTTTAATATTAGGCAACCTCACCAATATAAATAAACATGCAAACAAGAAGATTTTTTGTATGGACACGAATTGATTATTCTCCATTTATTTCTTATGGGAAAATCTGTCTGGTATACATCCATGAATCATGAACGGATTATATATATCCAAACCCAATTAGGGATGTGTATAGTATGTTAAAAAAAAAACCTACTGCCGTCTCCCCAATGCAGGTTGCTGTAATGTATTCACTGTGTATGTATCTGGCTGTTTTTTTAATGTGGACTGTTGGTTCCTTTCTTCTCAGGCAAATGCACTCCGACTTCGAAGAAACACCCCTAATTAATGCACTTTTACGGTATGCTTGCTGGGAGGAAGAGGGGCAGTGGATTTATTCATTTTCATCCCAAAATGGGGTCCCGGAACCAACACTGGGAGGAAATGATGAGACAGAAGGCTGTGGATAGATATGATTACCAACATCACATGGCATGAACACAAGTTAAGATAGATATACATAATATAGTTTTGACAGACACAGAGAGGACAGACATACATTTAAAAAAAAACAATATTGATAAACAAACAAGTTTTACATTTCAAAGCAGACTTACACAAGATTTACACATAAAATCTGAGTTTTTTTTAAAAAAAGTCATATTAACCAAACCCACATACACAAAGACCACACTATTTAGAGAGACAAACACAAGACTCACGCTGCTTAAAGTGTCCAATTTACGCCGGTGAATCACAGCAGACATACGTTTCATGTCCAGTGCTTCATCGCGGTTGGCAATTTTGGTGATGATTCTCATAAACCTAAGGAAACATGAAACTAGACAGTTACTGAAAATGAACAATAATTCAGAGAGAAAAAAAGAGAAAGAGAAAAAACCAGACAGAAACAGACAGAAAGAGAGAGAGAGAGAGAGATACAGTGATGGCTATTGCATATGCTGGACCGCGTTAGCGCAGTCGATAGGAGACTCATTTTCGAATCCAGCTGCAACTCGCTGCAGCCTATGGCCGGTATTTGAAACCAGAAGGTTCCCGGGGTTTACCCAGCCTTTTGGAAATGAGTCCCAGAGTTAACACTCTGGGGTAAATGGAGGAACGTCGCTGTAGCTATGGAGCTTCGTGGGGAGGGTGACACAGGTGGATAGTTTCTTATCAGCTGTTTGGACTGGTGGCAGAGCACTTATGGTTTATAACCATGTGTGCAGTGACGCTGGTTCACATCTCCCGACTTTTCTTCTTCTTCACGTTCACCAGCTGTACACTCTGGCGGAAAGTTCTGGTTGCTCGTCCACTACTGAACTGCAGTCCTGCTCCAGAACCTGAGGGTTGCATGTGCATCAGTTTTACAGATCTTATTCTCTTTAATACATACTGTTGGTTCCTTGCCTCTCCGGCAGATGCACTCCAACTTCAAAGGAAGCTCCCCAATTAGTCGACTCTTACGGCATGCTTTTGGGGAGGCAGTGGGTCTATTCTTGTTTTCCCCACAATGGGGCCCAGGAACCCACACGGGGGTCCCAACTTATGTGCTGGCACCTTTCCGTCTCTTCAGACAATATTCTTTTACTGTGCTATGGGAGGCATGCCAATCACAGCCTATGGTGATGGCAAGAATCACTAGCAAGAGCCTGGAATTTCACCAGCATTGTTGCTGTTACATGTGTTAAGTGTGCTTGTTTAGACACTCAGCTCTCAACATTTCTGCAATCATCTTTCCTTTATTTCTATTCCCTTCCTGATTTTCACCCGTCACTCAAAATGATCTGTGGCATATAAGTAAAAACAAATATAAAGGACCCTTTCCCCCGCCTTTAGGCATATAGGGCATACAGGGCTAGACCTTTATTTTTTATAGACCAAAGGCACAAGATGGGCGATGTGGTCAGCATCACCGCCGGCCGCCTCTACTTTCCGGGACTGCACTTGGTACCCACTCAAAGCTGGGGTGACCCGGGAGCCAAGGTCATTTTTGAAGAAAAGTCTGGCTCCGCCAGGTAGCGAACCCACGACCTTCCGATCCACGGCGAGCGTCTAGCCGCTCGGCCACGGCGACTCCCTCCGTGGCATATACACATACATAAACTATTGAAAAATATGACATAAGCTTAACACGCAGATAGACAACTGTTGGGAACAAACAAACTTTATTTGTAAAGGGTTTTAAGAACTAGGCATGCAGGCCCAATTAACAGTCTGCCTTTTTGGACTCACTCCTTACATACATTATAATAAGTATCGGAACTCTTCGCTGGCTGCTGAAGATGGGGACGGAGCGCTTATGGGAATGGCCCGAGTGCTGTGATGTCGGTTCTTGAATCAAATCAAATCCTTACATACATTATAATTAGAAACAAGAAGCATCTTTACATAAGTAAAGTAAAGATCCCTTTACACGCCCTTAGGCGCATCGGGCACATGGGAAGAGCACCCATATTTTTACAGATCAATCGGCACTCGGTGGGTAATGTGGTCAGCATTACGCCGGCTGTCTTTACTTTCCCAGGACAGCCCATCCTGGTACCCATTTGAGGCTGGGTCGACCTGCGACGTCCCATACCATGATAAAAATCCACGCAGGTTTCGATCGTGGTACGTTGGATTACGAGTCAGACTCGCAACGCCTTAGCCACGGACGCCGCTATAGACAGAGAGAGATAGAAACGAGAATCCAACAAGCCAAAAATGTCATGTACCAACTTGCTTCGATTTTAAAACACCCTGCTATCCCAATTGAGACAAAAAGGCAAACTATAAATACAATATTTATTCCAACTTTAGGTTACCAGTGTCAGACTTGGACATTGACAAAAAAACACGAGAGAAAACTAACCACCTGTGAGATGAGATGTTTGAGAAAGGCTATGAATAAAAACCAAAAGAGATCAAACGAGAAACAACGTGATCACAACAACTGTTGGAACAACACCCGTCGTCAAATTTATTGAAAAAGGAAGAATGAAATGGTTTGGCCATCTAATGAGAATGAAACCAAAGATGTCAGCAGCAAGAGCGTACAACATGAAAATCAAAACACCAAGAGACAGGGGAAGACCGAGAAGAAAACGGATTGAAGGAGTCACTGACACCTTGAGACTGCATAACATCACGGCATATCAAGCAACCGAGCCAACTCAACAAACATCTCTTTAAACAAAAACAAACAAACACAAATAATAGATCACCCATCAACAACCTAAGGCCATCTCTTCAAAGCCACCAGAAACCACTTACTCATCTTCAATCTCATCAAGCCTATCACAGTCGGCGTTCTGAAATGTGATGTAGACTGCTAGAGTGGAGTTTTCTAGAATGCTGAAGCTGACCTGAGGGAAGACAAAACAATTTGAGTATCAGTCTTACATTACAAACCCTTGTGACCATCAACAACATACAAGCTTTTAGCCGCATCAACAACACACAGTCTATCTGAAGTTTAAAGGATCGACTTCACTATATATATATGACTAAGTTTCTTTAAGAAGAGCAGGCGCTGCCAAGAGTGCCATACAAAATATGAACCTCTGCAGCTCCGGAAAACAACCACTAAAGATCTCTGAAAGAACTGCAGTCATAGACTAAAGAGCGGAGTTCATAAGCAAAAGAGTGTAAGGAAAAAATAGGTTTAACCACCATTCATCACAAGGCTCCTGAAACAAAACGTTCATTATCATTATTTCAATAATAAAATTAGAAAACACAACATGTTACTTTAAAAAAAACAGGCAAATAATATACAACTACTTTCTAATATAAATCCAAGAAGATTTAAAAAATGTACAATATGTAACATTTATGATTTGATCATAGAAAACCAAAAACACCAGGCTGATTTTTTTTTAACCACTTTGATTTTTGCTATTCTTTCTATTACAGGTTATTAAAAAAAAATGCTTAAATAAGCGAACAAACAAAAATGCTTAACGAAAAAATTGTCAGATAAATAGATTTTAAACTGGAATGCCTACTTTCTAGAATAACAAAAGCAAATAAATCAATTGAGAAAAACGCTCTCACCCCTCCTGCATACGGATCCTCAATTTCCACCATGTCACGCTGTATAGGAGAAATGGCTGACACATCCAGGTAGTCAGTGAGGATACTCAAACACAGGTGTTCATACAGGGCCTAGAGGGGATCAGGACATTTGTTTGTAATTTCAATGGGTTCAGTAAATACAATGCAGGCAGAGAACAAGACGACTGCTGAAATAATCTGGTTAAGTTAATATTCGAACACGGAAGGCCTAAAAATGTGATAGAAATTATAATAACCATGCCAGTCTATTGTAACCTGTCAGTATTGTTGCTAAGGATGTAAAGAGTGTTAAGCATGTGACATTTTTGTGCAGGCAAATACTGCAACATAAAAATGACAGTTAAAAGATGGCCACCCCACTTCTGACATGCATCAAAGAGGAGCAGTGTTCTATCACATGTCTGATCAGTGAAGGGTGCGAAACCTATATAAATTCATCATAGAATGAATGCCCGCTATGGTGATGCATGAATACCATTCCAGTAAGTGTATGTGCGGAATAGGAAGTTTAAAGACAGCAAGACTTATGTGACAGACTGTTCCCAACCAGTACTGACCCCCAGAATCAGTTGCAGCCATTTTGGAACATTCGTGCTCCACTCATACACTTGGTCGACTGACAGGGAACTGGATCTTCATATAGGTTTCTATAGGTTTCACACATTCACGAACCCCCCTCCCCTTTTGGTGCATGGCCATCTTTTATCTGTCATTAGGACATCACAGTGCTTAACACTCTTAACATCCTTAACAATACTGACAGGTTACAAGACAATGGCATAGTTACTTTAATTTATTTCACAATTTAAAGGTCTTTGCTTGAAGTCCCTTAGGTGGTGAGGCCCCAGTCTCTTCAGTGGTGACTTGTACCTCTGTCATGAAGTCTAAAGGACCTGTTTCCATGCCCAAAGGAATATTTGGCAAATGGACCAATCTCCATGCCCTTATGTGCATTGAACGGCCAAAGTAACTAACGATTACTTGAAAGAAGCTAATGAAAGTAGATCTTTATATACAACAATAAGAGATAAACACTGTTCTTTAGCCACATAACGAGAAGAGACACCAGAGAACATCGTGACAACTATAAATATCAGTGGAAAAGGGGGGTAGAGGCAGACCAAGAGAGATGATGTTGGATGGGCCGAAATTATGGCATGGAGGAATATCATCAAGAGAGCTGTTCCAGGCAACCAGGGATCCCGATCTGTGGAGACGCATGAGCACCTACGCCAGTTGGCAGGGCACATGATGATGATGATATGTGTATACATTGCTAGACCTAAATTTTATAGATCAATCAGCACTCGGTGGGTGACGTGGTCAAATCCCATTTACTTCCCAGGACTTTTCCTGCTTTCCATTTTAGGCTGGGAGGACCTGGCAGCCAAGGTCATTTTTGAAATAGTCACTCAATGCATATTTGAATCCACTATATTCAGACCTGAGGTGAGTTTTTAACACTATGCGACAGCAGACTCCCATTTGGCATATGTTGTTAAACCCATATTTTATAGACTTATTGGCACTTAATAATTGAGGTGTTCAATAAAGAATTCTTTTTCTTCTTTGCGTTCACCGGCTGTAAACTGTGGCAGAAAGTTTTTGTTGTTCGTCCACTTCTGGGTTGCAGTTTCGTTTCAGAACCTGAGTGTTTTATGTGCATCCGTTTGACAGATCTGACTCATTTATGTGCAGACTGATGGTTCCTTGCGTCTCCGATTTTGAAGGAAGCTCCCAATTAGTAGACTCTTACGACATGCTTTTGGGTTGGCAGTGGGTCTATTCTTGTTTTCCCTATAATTGGGCCTCGGAACCCACACAGGGAAATAAAGAAATATATAATGTTCAGTGATGGCATTAACAATATCATGTTCTGACAAGACACCAATTTATTTTAACCCTAACTTATTTTAATCATGCTTGACATCCCCGCAACAGTTTATCAAGGTCTAATACCCGATCACGACCAGACAAGATATCAGTTTATTATGACCTGATATAACTTCAGTGAGGTATTTAGACCATTTTAAACGTCATGGCCTGGAGAGACTAGTGATGGAGGGTGCAGGACAACGAGGCAGAAGCCGACGTCAGGAAGGTAGATACAACACACTGAAAATTCAATGGCTATCAAGCCGACTGCCTATGCCTTCCTTAACATTTCCTAATCCTAAAATGAAAGCCTGAAAAAAAAAAGGATCTCACCTGGGATTCTGGCCCACGGAATCCGATGTGACACATCCCATACTCATCATCCTCGGATGGGTACAACACTGTCTCCCTGACTGTCTTCTTCAGAGGGGGCACAGGAGTTTGCCAGGGTCGTGTAAACTCTGGTCTTGCACCCTGAGCACAGAAATATATAAAGTTCAGTAACGGCACTTACCACATCAGGTTCTGACAAGACATCAATTCATTATTACCTGAAATCATTTCACTCATTATGTGACCCATCACAATTATGATCAAGCATTATCATAAACATGACCTGTCATTCCAGTTGTGACTCAAAATCATCTCAATAATTTGTTAATCTCAATCATAATCCAATATCATCTCAATCATAATGCAACTTCATTTTGATCCCTATCCAACATCACAATCAATACATCTTAATCATTATTATCATCATGAGCCTTGCCAGTTGGCATAGGCGCTCATGCGTCTTCGTAGATCACGATCCCTGGTTGCATGGAACAACTCTCTTGATGATACCCCTCCATGCCATAATTTCAGCCTATAAAGAATCATCTCTCTTGGTCTGCCTCTACCTCTCTTCCTACTAATCTTTCCGGTTGTCACAATGTTTTCTAATGTCTCTCTTCTCATCTTAATCATCATCTGATATAATTTTAATCATGACCTAACATTATAACCATCACATGACACCATTTCAGTTATGACCTGACATCATAACAATTATGACTCATCACAAATCATGACATGACATTTTAATCCTGACCTGACATAACCTCAGTCATGACTTAATAGGACAAATTTTGGCTATGTTAAAAGTCATGATGGTCTCGAGAGAATGGTGATGGAGGGCACAGGAAACCAAGGTAGAGAGACCCACCTCCATGAATGTGGATAGAAGACACGGGAAACCAAGGTAGAGACCCACCTTCATGAACGTGGATAGAAGACCCAGGAAACCAAGGTAGAGACCCACCTCCATGAATGTGGATAGAAGACACTGAAGATGCACTGGCTATGACAGCAAACACAGGACTGGAGAATAGGCTAGAGAAAGAGAGACTTTCAAGCATGCTGTGATGAGAAGGACATTCTGTAAAAGACTTGCTAAGTGATGATAATAACTTCAATCATGGGTCTGACAAAACATCAGTTTATCATGACCCCACATCATCTTCATCACCACCCCACTGCACCTGATGCTGCTACCAACCTTAGATATAATCTTCTTCTCCACAGGATCCAGGACTTTGAAGACTTGCTCTGCTTTGACCATCCCACAGATGATGATGCATAAGTTCTCTGGCCGATAGAACTCCTTGTGGTACTTCTTGACCTGATGATAATATAAAGCGATAACATGTAGCCAGTTGTTGTAGCAACATCTATCTGTTTATTTTCCAAAGGTTTTCAAGGTAAGTTGCTCTTTTAAAATGAAGTGTTGAAACATATAGAATACCTGATGATTGCATTCACGCGTATGTAGAGAGAGAGAGAGAGAGAAAGAGAGAGAGAGAGAGAGAGAGAGAGATGTGTATAATATGGTGCATTACTTTCTGAATGCTCCTCGTACAAATACTAAATACCACATAATATACCCCCAACTAGTACCATCTTTCCCACATCTAGTAGCATCTTTACCACACCTACTACCATCTTACCCACACCAAGTACCATCTTAGCTACATCATACACCTCACAACCACACTCACCTTGTCATGTGTGGTGCTCTCCCTGAGATTCCTCATGATGCCCCCAGTCTCACACCTGTAGCCACAGTCACCAGGGTAGAGGGCACGGAGAAGGGCCCGCTGGGTTCGACTCTCTCCGCTGTTCTCTCTTGCCTGCATCTCACAGTAGACAATCCCCGCATCATCCCCGCTGCCATCGACGTGGTGGACTTCTGTTATAAAACCAGACTCCTGTGAATTGATGACAAAAATGATGCTGAGCAATTCATCACCATAAACAGGTGAAGAAAAGACATGATGGTGGAGATAGGACACACATTGAGAACAATATAACTAGAAGGGCTTTACATGGAACCCACAGGGACAGTGTTAAAAACAAAAGGTAGGACAAATGATAGCAAAGGATAGGATGTCCTGGCATGAGTTGGTTGAGGGTCTATGCTTCATTAAGGGATCATCATCATGTAGCAGGTCCTTTGCAGAACGTTGCTCTCATCACGGTCTGCCTGAAAGAAACTCGGTCTCTCGCCATCTCTTCCGTCTTGTGCACTTTTACATACAAGGAGTCACTTATATCCTGTGCTGGTCAGCCCCTGCACCTCCTTCCTGGTACCATGCCATCTGCTATTATTTTTTTTTCCAATCTGCCTTGGCCAAAATATTTCAGCTCCCCTTCCATGTTTTTTCTAGATTTCCCGTAGCTTCCATATCCACATGGCTTTAGACTTCATCCCTAGTTTTTGGCAAACCTTTTAGATTGCCAAGGCGAGTTTCCTGCTCTGTTTATTCCTGCTAATAGCAGAGGGCACCACAGAGGTTTCCACTTATCCAGGTGGATATGCAGTTCCTATGGTCATGGTCACTTCTTACACTGTCCCCAGTATCAGATAATGTCTGTGTTCTTGTCTCTCTCATACCATGTGATCAAGCCATCTGAATAATTAGCTTTGTTCCCACTAGCTTTTTCCCCAACAAATTTGCTAATGGTCATTGTTTTCAAGTTTGTTAGCAAACAATTACAACTGTTTAATTTGTAGTACCAATATTCTCATCTTCAATCAGTAGCTGAAAGTAGAAGAAGCCACAATCATCACCGTGTGCCTTTACAGATGTGGGAGCATTCGCATATCTTCACACATTCTGGTTCTGGCTCCCCTGGAGTAATTCTATTAACATTTCAGTCCCAGGAGGTTTTGTACACACACAAATATTTTTTAAATTACATATTGCCACTCAAACTCTTTGTGTTATAGGAATGAATATTAATAGAAAGATACCCATGTGACTGCCAGATTTATTTAGTATACACAGACAAAAACTTAAATAAAAGACGACACTTGATCTGGCGTTTGAGACATGGGGAACAGTCAATAACACACCATGCATGTTTCCATACTGAAAGTGATAACTAATTTAGTCTAAAAAATGTTTTGTACATTCAAAGGTTCCTACCAGAAGCCTACTGAATGCAAGATGCGCTAATTGTATGTATCTCTTTATTACCCATTAAACCTCTGATGCTAAACCCCTGGGACTCAAAGAGTTACTAATATAAATTTACATGTGACCATTTAACACCATTTAGCATAATATCTCAGCCCTGCCTCTTTTACCACTGATCTTTCTAGCTAGCTACAAAATGTTCCTTTAAATCTCTTGGCTCCCACATATGCAATGTTGGCAGCTGTACTAAAGAGATCAAGACAAGACTTGATATGGCAACAGCAGCGATGTCCCAGCTGAATATGATGTGGTGAAGAGCAAAATCAGCATCGCAGTCAAGGTCAATATTTACAAATCACTGGTGTTGTCTATTTTCTTATACAAATGTGAGAGTTAAGACTCTCACTGTGGAAGTGGAAAGGAGGATTCAGGCTTTCGAATGTAAATGCTACAGATGCATTTTACGAATTAGTTATTCAGAACACAAAACTAATAAATATGTCAGAGACAAAATAACACAAATTTGCGGGAGATCAGAAGCCTCTATTGGCAGTGGTGAAATGTCGCAAGCTAGCTTGGTTTGGGCACGTGGTGAGACATGATTTGATTGCAAAGACTGTACTTCAAGAAACATTGGGGGGTAGTCGAAGAAGAGGAGGGCAAAGAAGAACCTAGAATTACAACATCAAGAAATGGACAGGACTAAGTTTTCACACTTATTCATTAAGCGGAAGACGCTTAAAGAGCACCGCCGAGATTGCTCGCTCGGTCCTCGGAGCATGACCACATCTGCCTTGTCCTGGATCAATTCACCACCCAGTGGTGCAGATCCAGCCAATCTATCTGCCGGCTCACTACCCACCTCACCGGCATGGCCTGAAGAAAAAATCTAAAGTGGACAAAGTAAAATTAAAAAGTAAATGTCTCTTTACATCAGCGGTTCTCAGCCTGTGGGTCGTGACCCTTACACAGTGGTTGCCAAAGACCATCGCAAAATACATATTTATTGTTATGAAGTAGCAATGACAATAATGGTAGGGGTGGGGGTCACCACAACATAAAGAATAGTATTAAAGGGTCATTGCATTAAGAAGGTTGAGAGTCACTTCTTTATAGCCCAGCAGTATATTGGGCATATGAGGCGGACACATATTTTTTCAGCCCAATCGACCCTCGATAAGTGTCTTTTCTTCCCAGGATTAATGGCACTGCAGGGAGTTACCAGGGGAATCTGGCCGATACTGAACACCCAGTGGAAAGGCAAGAAGGATGACAGTTACTGGTACCACAGGAACTGGAACTCTTCGCTTGCTGCTGAAGATAGGGATGGAGTGCTATGATGTTGATTCCTAATTCAACATTCTTCCAAGGACTTTACCAGACACCCAGTTAAGACTGTGCCGACTTGACAGCCAGGTTCATGAATGAAAAAAGAAATCAAGGTACAGTATACTACACAAAGATTAATAATTACCGTAAGCGTTGGGTACAATATATGATCCATGTAGATGGGCAGCAGTGTCAGAAAGCCCTCTGAGCCAGCATTGGTCATTGTGTAGCACGTGTGGTCAGTTTCTGTCCATGCATTAGTTCCTGAGGCCAGACAACGGTTAGCAAACTGGTCCAGCAAGCCCTGTGAGAGAATATTTATTTTCACATGATGCAGTCTGTCAAACACACAAGTTGACAAGACTGTGTAGTCAATGTACAACTCTCAAACATATGTCATTACTACCACAAATAATATTCAATTCTCACACACACACATTTCATTACTTTTACAGATAATATACAATACAATGCTCTCACACACATTTCAATACTTTTACAGATAATATACAATTCTCGCACACATTTTATTACTTGTACAGATAACATTTAATTCACACAAATTTATCGATAAGAAACCCCCTCCATATTTCATTATTTTTAAACAAGAAAACAATCCTCACATATTTCATCATTTTAACTCATATGATACAATTCTACATATTTCATCTTTTTAACTCATATGATACATTCCAAATTATTTCATAATTTTAACACACATGATACACTGTCACATTTTTCATCACTTTAACATGATACAATTCTCAGGTGTTTTTTTTTTTATTTTTACATATATGATACAATCCTCACATATTTCAAAATTTAACACATAAAATTCTCGCAAATACTTTATAACTTCTAGAGATAAGAAAGAATTATCATACATATATTTCCTCATTTGTGTTGATACGAAACAATTCTCCCACTTTCATAGATCAAAGACAATTCTCCCAGATGTTCAGATCTTAAAGAATGTCAGTTTTTTTTAAATATATTCCTAGGAATTTGTAACAAGTTCAAAAGCTCCAAAATTCTTCTCTAATGACGCTGAAGAGGTCCATGACTCCCATCCACATGATGTCACAGGAAAGATGCATGTTTTCAACATTGTTACTTTGTTTACAGGCCTCGTCCCACAGGCTCTTGATGTTGTGTTTTAAGTGTTCTCTGCACTGCATTTGTAAAAATTCTACACCAGTGTTTCCAAAATTTTTCCACGGCGCCCTAACCTATGTAAAAGTACTATTCGTATGAAGAGATACAAAAGAAATAAAGCTTATGTATCTTCCAATATTTCGTGGCGCCCCTGTGAAACAGTCGCAGCTCCCAGGGGCACCGTTCGAGAATCACTGTACTAACTGTCACATATGTTTCCAACATGGATTTAAAAGAAATTGTTTTTAATATAAATGATAAGATACACAAGATTACCATGAAAATGTATACGCTGGAGTTATGCTTATAATGGTGTTATGATATGTTGATTTTTCCTCTGTATACAAACTGATAGGACATCCTTGACTATTATGCAAAACATTACTGGACTAATTTGTGGCTGTTACCTTGTAAGGGTAATCTTCACTGCCAAGAAATACCAAGTGCTCAAGAGTGTGGGGAAGACCATCATCATCATGTGCTTCAGTTGCTATAGCAAAAATCAATACCAAATGGTTACTGTAAAAACACACATTTACAAACTATGTTAAATATTCTATTTGTATACTGGATATAAAATATCTAAGTCATGAATCCATTTGAGCAGCTACATAACTAACAAGAATTACAAACAGAATGAGCAATTTTGTTTATCACATGCACAAAACAGCATTGGCTAGCATATTGTTAACACCCCCCCCCCCCCCCAAGGTGGGGATTTTGATAAAAATTAAAAAAAAAACATTGAAATTTTCAAGCTGTCCAGCCTAAAATGGTCACCAGGAAATATTCTTGAAAGTGATCAGGATGATTTAGACCACCGTACATCAAGAACCAGTTGGTCAATATTAACATTAAAACAGCATTGGCTAGCATATTGTTAACACCCCCCCTCCCCCAAGGTGGGGATTTTGATAAAAATTTAAAAAAAAACATTGAAATTTTCAAGCTGTCCAGCCTAAAATGGTCACCAGGAAATATTCTTGAAAGTGATCAGGATGATTTAGACCACCGTACATCAAGAACCAGTTGGTCAATATTAACATCAAACTGGCTCTATTTGCACGTACAGCTTAAAGCAAGGAGAAGAGGCCCTTAATTTTATTTACAAGCAGAACAAGTACTTTTCTACTATCTATACACAGAGTGAGCAATTAGCTACTTGCTAAAAACATAAGGAATAACATACTGGATGCACCCAAAATGAGCAAATAAATAAAAATGTAAACTATATACTATCATTATAAAACTGTTTTAACTGTTTCTGTTAACTCGATCAGTTCCGAGTGGTTCTTAATTTAACAATGTCTATCCCAAAGTTTTTGTCAACTTACAGCTACAATTTTCTTAGTCTGACCTTACTGAAACGTATGGCTATGCAGCATAAGTTATAGAAATAATTAAGTTAAAATGGGTTAACATAATGGAACATAAACGGTACAGAGTTATGCACCAAATAAACATAAGCCAATGAATGCACTGTGAGTTCCTTCGTTACTGAAAGAACTAAGACACTTGGGATCAAGGTCATAGCAACGATCTTATATTCAGATCATGAAGCATTTGTAACCTTGACCTAAACTTCAGTGTTTCAAGCTGTACCATGTTTTAATATTCTGCCATAGAATGCAGAACCATGGCAAGTAAGATGTCGACATATGCTTCTCATCCTTTCCAAAGATTCATCTTTTATCTGGGTAATATCATATTCAGGTTCAAAACTGATTCAACAGTTCTAATTTAGTGTTCGTTATACCACAATTAAGGTATTCATTTTAACTGGTAGACTCAATTAGGGTATTAAATCCCAAAGACAGATGTCAACATTTATATCCCATTGGTAGGCAATAAGTTAACATTAATATACCATCTGTGGGCAGAGAAAAAGACACACTACCCCAGCCTACCAACCAGCCCATGCAAGTGCACACACACACATATATTTATACTGACTGGCAGACAATACGACCAAACATCTAGACACACACACAAAGAAATAACAAGTTTGCAAGACTCTAAATTAAGCAGGATTTAATTTTAAAACATAGTAGCTGACAGTTATCTAATTCTAGCTGTTATAGTTAAACTAAAAAAAAAAATTACATTCAGTATATCACTAAGAGAGTCGACGTAGAGGTGGATTGGAACATTGTGTGTTCGCTCCCTGGTGGAGCCGGGACTCTCAAAAATGACCTTGACTCCCAGGTTGACCCAGCCTTGAGCAGGTACCGGGTGCAGTCTTGGGAAGTAAAGGCGGCCAGCGTGATGCTGACCACACCACTATATTGTGCCGATTTATCTACACAAAATATAGGTCTAGCCCTGTATGCCCTATACGCCTAAAGGTGTGGAAAAGGGACCTTTACTTTTTTTATATCCCTAAACAAATGGAAATAATTCAGTACGCCAGCACCTACCTAAGCAGAAATAGCCATTTATAATCGGACCCTCAACCTCGGCGATGAATACAGTAAGACCTGTTTTGCTGGAGCGATACTTTGAAACAGGGATCTTTCCATTACAGGTGACCTGATACTGAAGTTCAAATGTGGACATTTTCTTCAAAACTGGCGTCTAAACTGTTGGAATCTGTCAGAATACATGAAAGATGCCATTAGAAGCTGTGGAGAATGTAAAACTTCCTGTTAAAATATATGTGAGACTTGGCATTAGGAGCTGTTAAGTTTGTTAAAAACATGGAATTATAGGTAAGGTGTGTAAAAAAAGGTGTGTAAAACTTGCAATTAGATGTAAAGAATCTGAAAATGGAATAGGATGTAACGCATGTAAGGTGTGTGAAACTTGCAATTAAATGTAAGAGATATGGAACTCTGGATCAGATGTAAGGGGTATGTAAAACTCAGATGTAATAGATGTGAAATTTGGAATTAGAAATGAGGTACTGAAACCTGGGTTTAGATGTAAAATATGTGAAACCCATAATCAGATGATGTATAGAGACTTGCTATTCGATTTAGGTATGAGAAATCTGGAATCACAAATACCTACTGCATTACTTTCCACCAGGATAAGTTCATTCAATCAGTAAATACACAACAGTAGTTGCCACTTGGAAGCAATATTTATTTAGTATGCTCTGGCCAAAAATTTACAAGTGAACAACAGACTGTGGAAACAACACCTTGTGATATATTCATTGAGATAGGTAGATAGATAGATAGATAGATAAATAGACAGACAGATAGACAGACACATAATCAAAATGCTTGGGATTCAAGGATAATGAAGAGCCGACCACAGATGGTACACTGTTTGGGTCTAAAAACACTGTCATTAAATTTAATTAATTAAACAATTCCTCAAGGCAATTAATTTTCTAACACAACCAGACTTTGTAAAAAATTATCTTGGCTCGACCTAGCCTTAAATGGGTACCAGGTAAAGTCTGGGGAAGTAAAGCAGCCGGCGATGTTAACCACCGAGTGCCACTTGGTCTGTAAAATATAAGTCCAGCACTACATACCCAAAGACAATGAATTCAAACATACTTAAGACATTCTCTTTTTGATGTTAAAAAAAAAAAAAAACTGGACAAAGATCTTACTGGACAAAGATCTTAGCCAAGACATAATTTTTTTTTCTCAGGATATTTAGAGTGTCTTCTTCCATGGCTTTCCGCTTGTCATGCCACTGATCCCTATCACGAAGCAGACCCTTTGTAGACTGTTACTCCAATCACAGTGAGCCAGGGAGTCCCAGTCCCTTGCTAATCCTATTACTTCATGTATGTTCAGACCCAAGGTGTCCCTAATTCTTCTTCTTTTGTCGCATTCAGGCTAAACTCAGTTGAAAAGTTCTTGTTGTTGGTCCACCTCTGGACTTGTTCCAGAAATTGAGTTTTGTGTGCACATGTTTTATAGGTGTCTTGTTTATATGAAGACAGTTCCTTGCCTCCCCTAATTAGTTGACTCTTTCAGGATGCTTGTTGGGGGAGGGGGGGGTTAGTAGATCTCTAATAAAATGACAGACTTCTAGTCAACCCTTAATCACCCCCCCCCCCCTCTCTAGGACCTATAATTATAACGGCTCCTGATATAATTGTTGGTTATAGTCACGTTATGAGACCTAACGATGAGAGTGACCACCCTTCCCATTGATGCCTCGATCTGGTGTAGCACCTCTACTCGCAGGGGTGCATCCTAGGTCGCACGACTGTATGCAGCGTATAAGAGAGGCTGCATACAGCTGTGAGACATAGGTGTTAGACCCAGCTGTACATGTTTTGGGACCGTTGAAAGCGCTTACAGCATAGAAGACGCGATATAGCCGGCCGCTGACAACAAGGAGTAAAATATAACTGTCTACGCCTGAAACCCCTGCAACATAGTAGAGGCACTACACCAGATTGAAGCCACTCTCACTGTTGGGTCTCTTATCGTGACATGTTATTTTTAAATGATTATTTTAGTGTTTGAAATTGTCAGTCAAAGTATGTTGTTTCCAAGACTTGATCATGCTGTTTGAAACTTTTATAGTTCATGAGTCAGTTTTTCATTTTTTTCATAATGAACTAGAGAAGGGCTATTCAACTCAAAGTTTATTTTATTCTGGGGCCAATATTCTAAAAATAGTGTTTGTCACAGGCCAATGGTCTGAGCCCCAACATAGGAAGATCGTTAATAGTATTAACTTAATAGAATACAACTGGCAATGATCCATGGACCACGTGTCTTGTTAGTGGTTAGCCTTTTTGAGTAATAATTCATTATTCATAAAAATATTTCCTACCCTAATGTTGAGACAGGAAAACAATTTCGGCTATCTTTGGAATAACAGTCCCAAATTATCGAAGCCGAAAATTTACCCTAACAGGGCCTCAGTCACATGTAAATTGCTTACTTCCGCCGAGAGTATCTCCCACGCTGCTACGTGCGGCGTGGAGTGGGGCTAAACTTGATGGCTGGTACTCAGAAGCAAATAAAACGAAGGAAGCTGCAGGAGATGCAGTAGCAGCTGCTACTCATGAGTCCCAGCTATCTAGTTTAGCCCCAATCAACAATACTCTGGGTGGTGGCGATATCGCCGGAAGTGCGCAATTCAAGTCGCTGGAAGTGCGCATTTAACACGTGACTGAGGCCCTGGTTAGGGTATATTTTCTGCCTCGATAATTTGGGACTGTTATTTAGAAGATAGCCACAATTTTAGCTCTATCCAATGATGATTTTGTTTCTTGATAAATTAATTTATTTAGATGTATTTATTTAACTACCTGCCCTCTGTTTGGAATAACTGAACTGATTTGAATCAATTCAGTTTCTTTCTCCTTCTGCGTTTGCCCTAAATTAAATACAGTGTTACTAGTGACTACGGTGTCTGGAAATTTGCAATCTTTTGGCAATTTCCGTTACCACGGAAACCGTTCGAAACTTGCTTCGGAAATGTCGGCTGGGGTTTCGGGATGGGTCCTAATCTCTCATGAAATTTTGCGATTGGTGTGATTTTCACCCACTCTAAATAGCTGAAAACAGCGGGAAGGAACCCGATTAACAGAGCATGTCTACGACAGCCGGACGTCCTCTGTTTTTCTGTTACATCAGTTTGATTGAAAATAGCGGTAAAGTATTCAAGGTTGGCTTTGGCCTTAAACATTACCAAACATGGTAATGCTAGTTATAATTGAATTCTCCGTCCAATTTTACATTTGTGTATAAAATTTCTTTCTTGTCCGTGGCTGTTTAGATTTACAGTGACATTTTTTCAGGCAATTGCTATTATGTGGCTGTGTCTCATTCGTCATTGGCTGCCATCTTGTCCAATGACAGTCCAATGTAAACAAAGCCAAAACGAAAGTTGCGCAGAGAAAACTTCTTGTTTCTGGGAGACAAGTTTTAGCAGCTGTTTTTTACATCTCATCTCCACAAAAACCTACATATCTCAGCTCAGAAATGACATACAGCCTAAATGAGGTACCATTGGAAAGATTTAGATATTGTTTACAGCTATCTAACTGTGCTGGTTTTATTATTGTAGAGGGCATTTTAAAAATTTGACTAAAGTAACTAGTGTTACTGTTAGTTAGCACTTTTTTTGGCTCTACTGGCAAATCCGGACGAAGAATAAACAGCCTTGGACGACTTAGTCAGAGTTCTCTCCCTTGGCCGCACTCCAAACAGTGATCGGAAAAGCCACAACGAAACAAAGAAGACAGTCACGTCAACATCAGGGCTGCCAATGCTTGGTTGTTTCCCCCAGATGTGGGTTTTTTTTCGACGCTGCAGGACAATTCTGGGTGTGTTTTGTTAGTTGGTGTTTGCCGAATTGTATGCTTTAATGATCGATAAATTTGCGTGGTTAGGGGGTAGGGGTTAGGGAGTAGGATTAGGATTAGCGGTAGGGTAGGGTTAGGTTTAGCGTTAGATTTGACAATTTTGACGCCGGAGTTCCCTATAATCGCGCACAGTCCTATACACACACACAAACAATCGAGGGCCTCTGGATGCTGGTCAAACGCACAATTCGCCAGCGATTGGGGGCACCAGCCGCATGCTATTGGCGTCATATTTGGCAGAGTTTCAGTGGCGCCACTCCCACAAACATCATATTGTCGGCCAGTATTTCGAAATCCTACGTCAAAATTTTCACATCTAACCCTAACCCTACCTCTAATCCAACAACCGCATAATGATGACTACACAACCATTCACAATGCCTCACGCAACCGTACGCAACCATATGATGATGCCACGATGCCTCACGCAACCGTACGCAGCCCTACACGCAACCGCAGAATGATAGCTAAGTGTGTCGTTTGTTTTCCGATCACTGTTTGGAGTGCGGTCAAGGGAGAGAACTCTGACTAAGTCGTCCACGGCTGTTTAATCTTCGTCCGGATTTGCCAGTAGAGCCCTTTTTTTTTATTCCATCTATGTGCTAGGTATGGCTAAGAAAAAAAGATCTTTTTCTGCGCCTTTCAGCGACATGTGTCTTGATTTTATTTTATAGTAGATGGGGTGGGGCAGTTGTCTGTTGAATGAGATCCCAGAGGGGCAGTTTCAGTTTGAGTGAGTTGAGTTTCCAAATGGATAATGATACATGATACTATGGTACCGGCAGTACCGCCACATGTCGAACATCATCTCGCAGTAAATTGTGACAGTTACTGTCTGTTCCTAAAGAAAATCTATTTGATCTAAATGTTAATATTGCCTGTTCTTGCTTAATGTGTAGAATAGTAAACGCTCTGTCATCCGATTAAGCGAGAGAAACTAATTTACTTACCGTTAGATTTGTCGTCGTTTTGCCACACGTTCTTTCTTTTAGTCAACAACAGAGTGCGTTCCCTTCAGTGTTGCCACTTTTTTTTTTACACACAACATCCAGAACGGAGTCAAAAATATCTAAAAACGTCTAAATTTGCGTAGGAAACATCTAGAAAAAACATCCAAATGGGAAGAGTCACAAATTCTATTGAAATGACTTGCCCTATAGAATCATGTCCTCATCTTTACTGATGTCTGCCTTACAAGATTCACAGGATAAACTTAGCTTGGATGATGAAGTTGAAGCTTCAGATCCAAAATTAGTCTAGTATGCTTTAGCTTTTCCAATTTCTTTTAATACACAATCAGGGACCTGATAAGTGGAACAGCATTTTCCTACTCTCATCAGGTCGAATTTTATTGTCAAGATAGCATTTAAGAGGTCAAGTTTCATCCTTTTTCTTAGGTAAGATTTGATATAATGCATAGCACTGAAAACTCTTTCTACGTCAGTATTTGAGTGGTGTACCGAATATTCTCTTCGTATTCGCCTCGGGGCCGAATAGTGGACCTGATAACTATTCGGTATTCGGCCGAATAGTTGCGATCGGACCGAATACGAATAATGGTTATCTTAACCCGTTTCTGACTAGTGGAGAAAAAAAAAAACACATCAAAATTTCCCACCTTGGTTCATACTGTCAAGCGTTATCTTTGTGCACCACCTACGAGCGTACCTCTAATGATACAGTAGATAAAGCAAATGTTAATGATACCTCTTTTTATACAAATGATGTACGAGCGTACAAAGTGAACGTCTGTTTAGTACAGCTGGAAATACCTTCAGTGAGACAAGAAGCTGCCTTAATGCTGACAACATGGAACGATTTTTTTTTTTTTTTTTAAAGCAAATGCCGCTTTCATTGATTAACTAAGCTGGCAGTGACAATTTACAAGTTTAATTACTTGTTATAAAACTAAGAATACTTTCATTCCTAGGTATTAGTTACCACAGACTGACTGACTGAAGGATGCAAAACATGAAATGTTTTTAAATGTTTACTATTCTGTACTACATTTTGTGAAGTACAATTTCAGGGTACATTCGACATTATGGATGTTTTTTTTTTTTTTTAGATCTATTTTATACACGAAAGTGGAAGAACGGACCTCATTTTGAATAGTGGGAAGACAGAAGTGATGGTGGTATAATAGAAAATAATTATTTCTAAATGTGTAATAAAAGTCAATGGTTTTATTTTGGGACAAGTACATAAATTTAAGTATCAGGGCCCATGGATAACATCAGATGGAAGATGCATTACTGAAATAAGAAACAGAATAGGACAGGCAAAAACTGCATTTTATAAAATGAAGAACATCTTATGAAATATATCTTTGTTATTGAAGGTTAGAAAAAGAATTCTTGCTTGCTACATACATCTAGTTTTAACATATGGCTGGACAATCGGTAGGCAGGCCAAACAATTTATTGAGGCCTCGGAGATGTGGTTTTACAGAAGAACGCTTACAATACATTGGACAGCCAAAAGAAAAGCAACCAAGAGGTTTTGTTAGAGGCAGGACATCAGAAGGAGACAGTCATCATTTTTCGGCCATGTTATAAGATGAGGGAAAATGAAACATGTGGTGACTACTGGAAAGATATGTTGAAGGAGGAATAGAGGAAGACAACGAGAGAAGATTCTTGACAGTCTTGTTGTATGGCACGGAGATGTGTTAGCACACGAACTAATGGAGATCGCAGGATGTATCGAGGCACGATCGCCCATGCCAGTCGGCAAAGCACCTGATGATGATGATTCACTATTCGTATTCGTATTCGGCTGAATAGTTAGGCCAGCTTTTCGTATTCGGCAGAATAGTGAAAATCACTACTCGGTACAGCCCTAGCATAATGGCACATTCAAAGAGCTTACAGAATGTACTGTTTGATGAGGCATCTTTAAATTGTTTCACTTCATTCCAAAACGCTTCAGTTTCTGTTTTGTTTGTCCATTCAACTAAGTTTATTTTAGTTAACTAATATTCTGCTTCCGCGACACTATTATCAGTAGCCCCTAAAAGTGTTTTAACTTTACAATATTTAGGTGTGTCCTTTACTGGCTGAAGTAGGTTGCTAACAGAAAAGAGTGAAATATTTTTCAATACATCTAGATTTTCAGGAAGTCTCTGCTTCAATTGCTTGAATAATGAAATAAGGAAATCTTCACAGCGTTTTCTTAAGTTGTTCTCTTCATTCTCCGTTAAGAGTCCTTTTGTTCTTAAATCATCAATTTTTGATTCTATTTGATATCCAAGGTATGGCTTAGGAGCCAAATAGCTCTCTATATTTTATAAGGAGTAACGATGGGATAACTTCCTTCAACTTGGCATAAACGCCATTGTTTATACCAACCATCACCGAGGCAATATCGGTACCAATTGCAGCCAAATTCTTCAAGTCTAACTGTTTGCTGATTAAAAGTTTCTTCA